>JANTCA010032079.1:0-20000 GCA_024741275.1 Chironex yamaguchii | reverse complement strand
CAAAGAATTTTTAATTGTTCGCTACATTTCAAGATTGATTTTCAAAGAGCACGTTTTTCGATTCCCTTTTTGAAATTGTTTCTTTGTTCCTATAAAAACCCTCGGTATTTCAACGATACGATCTTGATAAATAGCAATAATTTCTGAGCATTTTCTTTCAGTTCAACATAACTTTGCATTCTACAATTCCATTATCTCTATTGCTATTTTGTTACATTTATTTTTGCAATAAGAAAGGCAATGTTTGTAATTCAGTGCTCAAACTTTCTTAAACCTTACTTATCAAATTATGTACTTGTCTTGTGATTCTTATCACAGAAACCTTGGTTTCCAATAGAAAAGTTTGAAAGTATCCAGTAACAAGGCACACTGTTTTTATGACCAATTCGGCTTTAAGTGCGAATACCGTAGGTTATTCTGGATGCCGTTCCTCAATTTCTGCAATAGTGAAGCATCTGTTTACTTTTTATTTACCTTTGGTTTGAAACATGAAATTTCTAATTTACGTGGATTGGAAAAACAGGCTTTCGTGGGAAGATCATAGCAGAATTACAGACTATTGCACAGCTGAAACCAAACAGGCGTGTGGTAACGTGTGGTAACGTGTGGTAACGTGTGGTGGCTTGTGGTGGCACATAGTGACATATTCTGCACATCTGGGAAGCGATCTAACGCCTTTCCCACGAAAGACTGGAAAACTGAGTACTAAAATTCTTTATCATTTTGAGTTACTGAGCACTACTTTCTTGTAGAGCACTTTCTTATAAGATATAATACGTGAAATGTACTTCGAGTCTGTTTGAGTGAACTTGTAAATGTCTACGAAAAAGTCTTTAGAAACAAAGAATCATGTGTCTTAGCTTTTTTCAAAAGATAAAATCGTTACTTAATTCCAAGTATTTGTCTACTTTTTCAAAAATTTGCGAATTTCGAAACCTCGAATTTTCGAAATTTTTCTAAGAACAAACGTTCAAGATGCTTAGCGTTGAACTTTAATTGCCAATTAATGTATTATGAAAAAGGTATATAAATTTTCCTTAAGAAAGTTGACTTTGCTGCTGAAAGTAGCATTATTTTCTTGGCCAATGGTGCTTTTAAATTTGAATGACATTTTTAAGAATCAGGCATTATCTTGTACTCATAAAATACAGGAGATATATGAATGTTTTTTCTAAAATGTTAAGTAAGCGCACGGCGCCGAATGGAGTGGGACCAGAAAACTCAAGAAGAACATGGGCAAAGAAACGGCTTTACAACAAAGTTTACTCTCACTTTTAAATGTCCACAAGGCAAGATACAGTTGTATAAATTGGGGCATGGGGTAACATTTAATGACTGTTCAAACACATAAAGGACACATCATTGCTAATAATTTTAATCAAAAAGTTTATAACTTCAAATAATTCGGCTGTAATTTTGATGAGCAGAATTCATCGCATAGTTTTTACGAATTCGAAATACATGCTTTTGGTAAAGCATTTACAATTTTAATTTGTCAGCTCAAGTTTTCCAAACAATTATTTTCGTAAACATTATATTTTTGCACCGACTAGCTCAGATAATTTTACAGTAGAATCCGGTTATAAAATACTTTAAGGGGCCGGCTTATTTAATACCTTAGATCCGTTAAAAACCAGGACATTTGAATATCGACCAGAATTACTAAGGCATAGAAGGATGTTTGCCTTTGGGCCACTTCTACCTCTTTTTGAGACTGAAATACGTGAAATAAAGTCTCAGGTAAGTTTGTTCATTTAAACAGTGCAGCACTTGAGTTTACTCCCACAGCAAATAGGATCCCCGTTGTTTACTTATACTGTAAGAAGGAGTCTATGATTTGTATTTGGGACACGCAAAGAGGGACAAACAAAGAAAACTCGCAATGCTGTCTTGATCTTGTCTTGATCAAAAAAGAGCGCATAATAACGGAGTACGTTTGTAACCTGAGTATTCTTATAAAAGTTTGTATGGACTTTTCCCTAGACTGGCTAACTCGGTACGTTATATCTAAAACTACGTTATAACCAAGTACGTTTTATAGTACGTTAAATTGTATCGGAATTCAATAACTTCTTTCCAGAGAGGTAAACGTAAACGAACAGAGAGAGAGAGGCGGATATATCCTCTAAGTTAGTAACCAGAGAATCTGCTACATCTAATTAGAGTTCTGCCTACTATTGCAGAAAGAGGTAGTGGCGTAGGGAGTGCGGGAAAACTAGAGGAGTCTGAGGATTTCTTCTTTCATGTGTCAGAAGTGAGGGACTAGAACTCCTCAGGTCTCCCGAACGCCACGATTTAAGAATAGTGGTTGTCTATTCTAATGGTACGTACACTTGTTAAAGAGTAAACAACGACGTCACAAAGATCAGTCAGGTTCCTTTTTTTGAAATGATTATGGTTAGTATTAGTGAAAATAACTGTCATTTCAATGTGTGTGCAATAAAAATGGTCCTTGGAAAGAACACTGTCTGCGTTCAAAAGTTGGCAGTCGTGCTCGTTAGCGCATTTAGTAGTATTCGGTTAACCACTAATGATGTCCCTACAAATTACAAAAAAAACCCCGAACTTTTTTATTTTATAATTTGTAAGTCTCACTGTACCTATTCTCAGGATCAAAGTAAGTCTATTAGGAAATATACTTATATCGTATCATCGCTTTAAGAATCTTTTGTGACTTGAAGAATTTTCACGGGTCAAAGGTATTAGAACGCCAACGATGTGCTTTAGGATAATCCACTAGATTACCATAATTCGATGAAAAATGTTTTGCTCAAAAAGAATGACACCGATGTTCAGTTATTCTTTATAGCTATCTGAATGTAATCCTCTCTAATAAACGATTCTCAATTAAAGCATTTATCCCAGCTAAGAACGATTTAACTGTCTATAAAAAGTGTAAAATCGAACGGTGAAATGGGAGAAAGTGTGAAATTGAGCAATCTCTTTATATCACTTTTATCAATCTAGATTAGGCTCTTTCTTTCAGCACTGAAATTCCGCGTAATGGAGTTATAAACAAAACGTGCGACTCTTTAACATCGACGAAAAACCCACTACGCAAAAACTGTAAATATCAATAGACTTTGACGAATCTTGAGCCTTTTGTCCTTAATGTCAGATCAAGCTATCTTATGGACACCTCAATCTACTCTGTAATTTCAAGACTGTTATTATATACTCTTGTAGTGAATTCTGGGCCACGTCTCGCAAAATTCACATATAAATTCTTGTGAGAACAACTAAAAACGTCCTTCCTCTTCATAATCCTTAAATCAGCTCTTCTTGCTAACTTTTGCGCTATAATTTCCATGCACGATCTTGCAACACCGACATTGACTACGTCTATTACAAAGGTTCTAGAACAAACGACGTCAGTCAATCCTAGTTTGCAGACCTTTCTCTTACGCGTATCCACTTATGGATGTCTGCGTTGATTCTACCCATAATTCCCTACATTCTTATAAATATATCTACATTTCTACCTTCGTTAACAGATGTGGATGAATTGACTTGAGCACACTTGCATGCTTTTAAGACTTAAACGTAACAGCATCTATAGAAATGTATTCTCCCAAATTACTCCGCAACTGGGGAGATGACGTAAAGCAAAGATCTAAATAAGTCTCTGGAAAGTGCGAGTTTCTAGAGCAGTCTTTTTACAGAGACTCCCCAGGTGAAGCCGATAATATTTTTGGTTAAAAATAAAGGAAAAGAAATTTTATTGTCTCATAATACAATATCAACAATCTTAAATCTCTACTGTTTCAATGTAACTACTCTTTGTGTTTTATCCCGTAAGTTTTCCATACAAATATCAACCTTTGAAACTCTAGAAAGAAGGCGGAAATCTGTACATAAGGCAACAGTATTAAACAGGCAACGAGTTTGACTTAAACAGGCCACAGTTTTGATATTCCAATAAACAAGGCCTGTTGAAAACTATTTTTAGAGCTTACATACATTGAACAGTGCTTGGATGGAATTAGAAGAAAATCTGGTGGTTCCCTAAACAGTTTTGAGTGTAGGTGTGACTGAAAACAACTCATTTGAGCAAAGACTGTGAAAAATATATATAGATCAAAGAGAGGAAGCAGCTTCTTTGTCACGAGATAGACATTCCAATACAGATGCCAGACAAGGGCCACTTGCTTCACAGATTCTATTTTGGATTCTTAAATTCAGGCAACTGGCAGGAACTGGAGTCCAGTCTAAGTAACAGTATTCAGTGTAGGGTCAAATAGTGGACTTGCATATTTTTGAATCTTGTAGTCGGCGATAAAGATTAACGAGACTTTTTGTATAATTTGGTAGACTAGCTTTTTAGGCAACAGTATGGATTCAATAACGACATCAAGTCTTAACCAGTGCCACATCCTCTTTCTACGAATCACGCCCTGTGAACATTACTGCCAAATTTTGTGTCACTTTTTAACGGGCGTCAAACTAGATTTCAGAAAGGGCAGGGCACGCATTGAACGATAAAACGGTATACAAGACGCATTTTTCTTAAAAAAAACCTTTGTTGGAATCTCCAGCGAAAACAGCTGAATTCATGCTCTAATGAGAATGAAGCAACTGTTTAGCTTTTTGGTTGGCAAATTTGTATACCTTTTCCTTAGCAACAAGACTTGCTAGTGATGACAGGGATTCTATTGGAATTTTTTGGTTATTTGCTTTATTCTTTATTGCTTTTTTAGATGAACACCAGTAGCCAACAATTATAATGTCTGTTTTACTTCCTTAATTACTTTTTAAAGTGAGCATTCAAAATGATGATCCTCTATCAATTTTTTCTTGTATGCAATATATCTGTAGCATGCCTAGGTGAGTAATTTACCGTACGCTCCTGGTATTGGTCTGGAAATGAAGTCTAACGCACATTTTCCCATTGATTTTTTCATGCACTTGTATTTGGGGTTTTTTGTTGTCATGACTATTAAATGGTATTCCATTAGCTTTGATGCTCATTTTGGTATTGTGATGAACAACAAGATTTAATTTGTCAAACAATGTCTTTTTCAACTTTATAAGCAGCTCCTGTTATAAAAGAGATTAGCAGTAATGCAACCAACAGTCTAAATGGTTTAAAACAAGTCATTTGTGTTCAACAGAATTTAGGATAGATCATCACAAGTTAATCTCAAAGCAATATTTATTTAATGGGTGGTACATTCATATTTTATCCTTTTTCCATATTTCATCGAAATAATAGTGTCAGAGAGGTTCCAGACCATTCATTCACAAACAAGTAAAGCCATGGGCAAGGATATAACTTATAAATTAAACATTTTGCCACTTTACTATCCTTTTGAATGAGAATTTTTTACCTAATATGTCTGAGTCATGCAGCATGTAAATTTGAACAATTTCTCAGACGTTCCTTGAGTGTTTTAGTTTTAGTTTTAATATATTTCAGGCTAGTTTTAAATCTTTAACTTATATTTTGTTTCTCTCTTCTACTAGAAAGCAATCAACTTGCTTATTTTTATCCAAAAATGACAAATTTGTAAACAAATTATATTCCCAGTTTTTTCATATCAGATGATTTTCCCCGAGTACTTATTTGAATAACAGCATACTCGTTTTGAGCTAATTGATATTTGTTATTGAATTCAATTGCAGAAAAAACATCTTTCTTTTTGACAAATACCTGAGCATTGTCTATCTGTACCTCTTGTACTAAAGAATTGATGCAACCTACCTCATGTTCAGAGTATATTTATGATTCCATGAAGTACTTTATATACCATGAAATGTACTAGATGTCTTTACTTGCAAACGGAAAAAATACTTGCTAAGGAGGGGCAGACATAAAGATAAAGCAAGGAGTAATAAACGAAAAATAACAAAGAAAGGAAGACTGTGAAAAGACGTCATTATGAGGAGAAAGGTATCACAGATTGATTATTATTGAGATTAGACCTAAGTCGAGAAATCAGGAAGCTTTCTAAAGTGTAGGTAGGTCGTTTCTTAGTTATGACTCTATACTGGTGGTCTGTCATTGACCTAGCATTAGAGCTCCAAAACCTTTATGAATGTATGACCTTTCTATCGTTATTTGGCCTGAGAAACCACTGCAAGAAACAAAATTACTTCAAAACGTATCAAACATACGCTTGCTAGACTAAGGGCAATAGACATGCTTATGAAGGCGCCGTTTCGTAAGACTTATAACAGAAATCCCCTTATGTCCTTTGCCAAAGAGGTTCGTGGTCATCGGGGCTTTGTTGCTTGCTCGCTTGGTTGGTTGGTTGGTTGGTTGGTTAGTTTACAAAATATCTCAAAATGTTAAGAACGCATCATTCTGAAATTATAGGGGTTTGTTGGTAGCCTTACTGGCTGCAGCTTTTGTTTTTTTGAGATTACACTGATCAAATGTTGGATTCTGCGTCACATTTTCAATAATGATACCTTTGCAAGACAAGAGCTAGTGGAGAAGGCTTCATCGTTATAATCCAGTTACAATGGGGCCTACAAGAACTGCATATATTTGATAATGAAATTTTGATGACACACACAACGAGAAAATCATCGTGGAGAATACCTTGTTAACATTACCCTAGGTTATTTGAATATTCGTGTTGGCTTTGGTCTCTCGTAGTGCTTCTAGTAATCAGAAGACATAAGACTTGATGAGAAATGTTCAGGTTCACAATGATTGACGGTACCAGAACCCAGGCCTCGCAAGGGCTCGCGGAAGGTATTGGTAATGCTGAACAATTTTAATCACGAGGGTCTGTTTACATGGAGGCAGAGTCACCCTCATTTTTCGAGATTGTGTAGATATCAAGTAGGGTTACCCTTTCAACTAGATAGGGTGACCCTACATCCATGTAAGTAGGCCCGTAGAAAGTTTGAGTTCAATTCTAGCTGGGGTGATTGTCATTCGTAATGCAAAGAGTAGTATTATCCGCATACTACCTTATTTCAGTTTCAACACCGTTGCCACGTAAGCTATTTATAGAGGTGTTCTTTGATTATTTAAGTCAAAAATTCAACCCATTGCATATGCAAAAGGATACATGCTTGCTTTACACCAGGTTTTAAAGGAAACATTTTATGCAGGTAGTCCTTGATTACAAACACGTCTGCTGGTAAATAGGGTTGCTGGTAACTGGCGCAAACTAGGGACGGAGAACAAGACGGAGTCAAGCTCTTTAATAATGAGTGTTTGGTTAACTTGATCAAAGGCTTTGAGTTGGGGAAGACTGACAGTTCAAACAGGAATGTTATCCAAGTTTTCAAGTCATCGTCAACTTAGGTGTCAGTACATTTAGCATGACTACTAGTTATGGACACTCTAACATAGACATATATACTTGTTTTGACTATTGAGCACTGTTCAACGATATTATACTGACGTTCTTACTATATATTTATGGGAGTCCTTCACCAGGTCTTCAGTAAGTCTTTGTGCCGTGATGGCACGGAGATTTGAGTGTTGGCTTTTGAATCTATGGGTTACCAGTTCCAGCCTGGTCGGCTTCGACTTTGTGCAGCTATTGTGGTAATGCTCTACTCTTGACAAGTATATGAAGGGCACCGTATCTGTTGATGTTGTACTATATATATATATAATTATATATATATAATTGACTAATACTTAAAAAGAAATATATTATATTGTTGGCAACCATGGCACTCACAGTTATTTGTACTTGTTATGTACTATGCTGGTAGAGTCTCTGCTTGGACTCTTTAGAGTTTCCTGCGATCTGCTAACTGCAAACGTAGAATACCAGTTCACTATTTGTTAGGTATAATAAATTGCTGTTTGATACAAAAATAATTTATCCTCTGTTACTATCACGTTTTGCAGTATTTTCAAAATGTCTTCTATTTGACTTTCCTTCTATGTTTTACTAGTTTCCTTAAATACCAGTCATCAATTGTGGCTCTGACAAGGTTTACCGCTTGGATCTGCTGTACATCATCATCATTTATCTTGAATTCAAGAGATGGTTCTTGACTGCTTTGGCCAGTGACAGTCATAGCTTGACACTTTTGTTCCTGAGAGTGAAGATAGTTAGCATTGTACAATGTCCATACCTTCTCCATATTTTCATTCGTAACTTTCTCAACCTCTCTTGGTGAATCCTTGGTTACCAATGATTATCTGAATACATATAGCAAAGATTATCTGAACACATATAGCCAATGATTATCTGTATACATATAGCCAATGATTATCTGAATAAATACAACCATTGATTATCTGTGTGTATGTAGCCAATGATATCTAAATACATCCATCCAATGATTATCTGTGTGTATATACCCAATGATTATCTGTATACATAAAGCCAATGATCATCTGAATACATACAACCATTGATTATCTGTGTGTATATAGCCAATGATTATCGGTATACATAGATAAGCTGCAAGTTTGAATAGTATAACTGAGATCATTGTGGTAGACATTCCAAAACACTGGACTGAGAGCTGAACCCTGTGGACGTCTTCTTTTAGATTTCTTTCATATTCTTTCCGTATCACCGAGCCTTACCGTATGTCTTCGATTATCAAAGTACAATTTCATCACATCTATTGCATTCGTAGAAAAAATGTATTTCTCTCGGGTTTTTTTGACAAGAGTGGTGTTGTCAACAGTATCAGATTGCTTTAGATTTTTTCAATTTTTCTGCATTAAGATTTTTCTGCTTCAAAACGGGACGATATTACCATTGCATTATAAAAACTTGATGTCTTTCACCTTAGTTATTTTTAAGCAAGCTTACATCATATTGTTTGCATTTCCATCAATCTGTACAGCTAGTGCCCCAATAGTATGGTATTTTCTTGAGGGTTTTTTCTTTTTGGTGTTAAGGCCCTCGACAACATAATGGGAATATCACCCCCGATGTTAGACTGTATACCATTGAGAGCTGTGAGATCCTTATCATTTGTTAGTAGGTCTTCACAAACAAATCAAGTACCTGGTCTTGTTCGAACCACTGATCTGGCCTAGCATGATAAACGTTGCGATGAAAATTACTAGCAGCTTTGAGCAGGTGAACACTAGATATAACCCTAGCCTGACCATTCTTAAGAATACAGATAATCTTCTGACTCTACCAGTGTTTCTTCAAATCAACAAGAACCTTTTGGCAGCCTCTTCGTTTCGTCAAAAATACGATTATTAACGCAGTTGTTCTCTTTCCAAACGCATCTGGCCTGATGATTTATCACCTAGTGTGTCAAGAAATGAAACTAAGTTATTTTTTTATCGTGATTTAACTTTGCAATTTACACTAAACTACGGTTTTTGAAGATCGCTCCATGCAATGAAATTATCCTTTGGTTAGGATTGTTCATTGTTTATACCAAAGGATTTTTGCTATAAATAATGAACAGTTTTTGACGCATTGGATTTTTGCTATAAATCATTTCCTTGTTCCTACCATAATAAATAGGTGAGAAGGAACTATTAAAGAGTTTCAGGCGTTCCATAAGGCTTTATCCCTTCCTTTAAACATTTCGACAAACATTGCGTTTCTTTAACTCTACCAAGTTCATGATTTGGGAAATAAAGAAGGTTTAGACGACTTTGATACCCACTTGGATACAAAGGTGTGCAAACAGCTAAATCGTACCTTCTCACAATAATTCCATTACATTTCCTAACTTCTTTTTCTGTTCTTTCCTGTTTTTGCATTTCATTTGGATACAGCAGATGTCTATTATTCTTGTTAGCTCTGTATAAAAACGACAAGATTTGAAGAAATAAATGATATCTATTGATGATAAAGCTGTTACGAAAACTGGAAATCTCACCTCCTTGGAGGAGGTTTGCGTTCTCTGAGTGATTCTAATGGAATTAGATGAAATCTGTGAATATACCATTGAAGGTCTCTTTTGAGAAATAACGTTAACATATATTTATGAACATACATTGTGGACATGATGTATGATCAATCCAAAAATGATGTTGTTAATTTAAGTCGTGTTGATTAATGTATCAAATATATTCTACGTATTTGGTAGTGTTTTTCACCTTGCTCCACTATTGCCGCGAAGGATATCCGGGGTAAACTCTCGGGACCCAGGCCTCAAAAGGGGCCCGCGGAAAGTTTTACTGATGCTAGACAATGTTTATCAAGACTCTTGCTTGACGCTCATTCATAAAATCTTTTAAGTACTTGCTTGTTTGCCAAATATATTCTATTGTTTGGCGTTTGATTCTCTCGTTTTATCGACTTTGTTTCTTTCAAAGTCTTATTTTGGCTTTACATTGTTATAGACTATGTTTATGCTGTGAAACATTTTGGCAGTTGCAAAAATTCGAGCTTAATTTTGTCTTAAAATTTTGACAATGATCTGAACAGGATCTCTACGGGCTTGCCTTGATCTTACGTTGTCGTGGTTTGTTTCATGTCCATTGTCATTCACTCTTATGGAAGTATAGATACCACAAAAGCTCTATTAAGCCCTAAGAGCCTTATTCAATTTTGAGGCTCTAGATGGAAAGTTTTTTGGAAAGCCGAAATCAAGACCTTAGAATTGCTTTAGTTTATTTCAAATCTTTCTAAGTTTAATGTTGCTGTTGTCATTGCGTAGCTTCAAATTCCTTGTAAGATCTTGCAGTGAGCAGAACCTGGTTGCGAATAGTGTGATGACGATTTGCTTCACTCCATTCCACAAACTGCGTTTTACGAGGACGTCAATTGACGTTTGCAGACCAGGCAATATCTATGGAGCTTAGTTTTACGGGAGAGAGTCCCACCTGTTCCTCTCCAAACTCTTTCTCGTTCTGGACTTACCATCAAGCAGTGGTAGAGTTCTAAGCTCACTAAAATAATCAAGGAGTTCAAGAAGATTGACGTTAAAATTCCAATTTTTTCAATTCTTAATCCTTATTACACATGATAAACTATCACTTTATTCTTTGATTGACATTAACTTTTTTTATGGAAGGGCTTTGTAGGGAGGTGGTTTATTTTAAGTTTTTCCCTGAAAAGGGGCCTTACTGGAGGGGTAATATATAACAGACGTTTACTAGTAATTGTAAAAGGACAAATGTGAGTGAACAAACCCACCAATACCTCTGTAGCTAAAGCATAAACCGTCCTGGAACGTTGAAAGGCAAAGAGAGCTGGAAAGTTGTAGTAATGTATTAACACACAACAACACATAATAAGGAAATTTGCAAAGAAACAGGAAAGAATATTTGGAAAGTCGGTACACATAAATTTTGCTGTCGAAATGCTTACGAAAAATCATGGTAATATGTTTAAAACTCTGGTCCAATTGTAGAATGAGTTGTGACATGAAGTGTGAAACTTTGGCACAAAACATGACATAGACGTTAATTTCTTTAATATAGATACAATTGACATTCAAGGTGGAAAACATAATCTAGTGATCAATTTTATAACCAGGCTAATAATTCTCAGGGAAAACGACATGGCTTAAAGTTAGCAAGCTATTTTTCTAACGTATGTTTCAGCAATACTGGAAAGAATGATGGCGTATTGCTTATATATTAGTGGCTAAGGTTTCACCATAATTACTTTTCTGAATACCTAAAAATGTTAGAAGAAACGTGGGAAAATAGTTGATAAAATCAAGTCATTTCTGACGATTATCAGCCTGGTTACTCTATTTGTTAGAAGATGAAATATTTTTTTCTGTTTTACATTTCTTTCTCTACATCTTACGCTTTCTGACCTTCATTTAATATTTTGTTTTGCATTTGATTTCAATTGGAAACAAAAAACCACCCATCTGGCGAAAACGAGATAGAATAGTCGTCAACACTTGACAACAAAAATAAGTTTTCATCGGGTACTTTTTGACCCAACTGACCTTGTTTTCGTAGATAAGGTGATTATCATTAAACACTAATTTACCACTTACAGTCTTGTTTTAAGTCTTTACAGTTTCATTCACCAAGCTTGCATGCCATAACGTCTGACCTGTGATAAAAAGAAATTTAGAATAGTGGGGCTCCTACCTTTTTTTATGTGGTAAGTCTTTTCTCACCATGCTCTTTTTCAACATGATTGGTCCTCGGTTGTCAAAGAGCAACTTTTCTTGCGCCTTTCTGTGCTGTATCTTAGTTCACAGCGTAGTGCCTCATTAAATCTAGCTTTGACAGCACAAAATCCTATCCTGACCTACACTAGATACTGAGATGTGATTAAATATCGTAGTTGAGGTTTGGACTTCTCTTGTATTATGATTAAGATATCACTACTTCAGGTACGTAAACTACAAAATCAAAGGAGAACAGTTTTTTGTCTTAAGCTTATAAGTGTAGTAATAATGAGTGTTTGAATAAATTAATCGCTATCACTTTCTGTTCACTCGATTGATGGAACACAAAGATCTAAAAACAAATCAATATTTAATAGCTTGAAAACTCGTTTGCTCTTTACTTGAAAGTTTAAGCTGAATTGTTTTAAGGAATGTTTCAATTCATAGTATTTTATACAGAGATTTTGACATAAATGGTTCAATCAAATGGTTCAAGGAGCTAAAAGTATAAACCACTTACTCCACGGGGTATACACACATCCTATAAAGTTAAAACAAAATGAAATGAAAAAATACTACAAGTCAAACCCAATGTCAAGTAGATTACTCCTCGCTTCGTTGTATGTTTCACAGATAGCAACTTTTGTCAATTACATTGAAGATAGTGGTCTCCTTTACATTCAAGGTCATGAAAAACTGCGACCTCGCGAATAAACATTCGAGCAAAATATTTAACCACTAGAGAATCAAACCAGATTTTCTCCTTACCTTCAAAATCAGCTACAACAGACTAGATTTTTCCATGATCAATAGAATTAGTGTGATAAATTTAAAGATGCGCTTGTAGCTTGATCGCTTTTTTGAAAACGAAAACAATCCATCATACACAGAAGTAAGGCTTAGGCCCCGTTTACACGACGCCGGCATGAAATGAAAACAGTGCAAAATGATATTGTTTTCCTTTTGCACCGTTTGCAAAATCGTTTTTGTTTCATATAAGATACGATTCCGTTTCAGTGTAAACGGAAGGTCATAAAAACGATATTATTTTGTACCGTTTTCATTTCATACCGGCATAGTGTAAACGGGGACTTAGAACACAGCTACAGCAGTATGAAGAACCTTATCTTGCATTAATTAAAAATCGACTAATTTGTTCTTTCAACCGCGTCTTTCCTGATCAGTTCTGTCTAGAGAGAACTCGCGCCCTGGCGTTTTAAACAACACAAATCTTCGTGAGTTTCAAAATTTTAAGAGCTACACAAAATCAACTTCAAATTTTTCAAACTACTGAAATTACGTTGCATATGTATTAGCATAGACAATAAAAATAAAATGCCAATAAATAAGACTTACAAAGATACAAGGTTGATAAATTAATAGAATCAAACGCAAAAAAATTTATAAGTGGTCATCAGTTTATAAGTCCTTACTGATGTGAAAATGACTGGATCGGATAAGCCGTTTTAAAAGCTGGCACTTGGCATTACCATAAATCAGATCTTGCATCGTTCTGTGTAATGTTTTATATAAATTGGTAGTACAGAACTCATCACAATACTGACTTGTGGAAACAAACCTTGGAGAAACAACTTCTAGGTAGCTCCCTGACCAGAGGATTCTACCGCAGAGTGCAATGTTATGATTTAGTCCCTGCCCTGGACGTATGATTTGTTTCTCTGACGTTCATTTCAATTCACACACCAATGAAAAGACCAAAGTATCTTAACTCATAAAACACAGTGTCACAAAAGAAGATTGTTTGTGGATATAAAATGCAGGTTAACATCAAAACCAGAAGCACTCTAAGAGAGCAAACCTCTGCCAAGCCAGTATAATTATTGAAACAACATGTG
Organism: Chironex yamaguchii; assembly: GCA_024741275.1. Classification (NCBI taxonomy): domain Eukaryota; kingdom Metazoa; phylum Cnidaria; class Cubozoa; order Chirodropida; family Chirodropidae; genus Chironex; species Chironex yamaguchii. The sequence continues at coordinate 6,165 of JANTCA010032079.1, read as the reverse complement.
CTTCCCCACAATGATTTCCTTGCTAGTTCATGAAGCTATCATTACCAAATATGGTAATTGGTCATCTCCACAAAGATTTTCTTAAAAGAACTATGCAGATTTTCTTACCGAAAAAGTGATCCAGAATCCAGGATTTGATCCGAGTACCACACAAACATTACCTTTTGCTTCTTATCCCAAGTCGCGCACTTCCTGAAAATTTCTCTAAACTCCATTCATAAATTATTAAATTCATTTCTTCAGTGCTGTTAGCACGTTTCATGTTGCGACTTAGCTGGTATGCAACTAGATTTCGTGAGCCTAGCAAATGCTCAATTTCGTAATTAAATTCCTTAAGTTGCTGTTGGTATCTGATGTGCCGCTGGCACGTTGCTTTCTTGGATTTGAGCAAAGTGATTAGCGATTGATGGGCCATAAAAATGACACAGTGATGGCCATATAGGTAATGCCGAAACACTTTGAAGTCAGTTATGAGTGGTAAGTACTCTATGTCGGTCTTCGAGTAAGACTTTTCTGCGGCTTGAAATAATTGCTTGTAAAAGTAAATTGGGTGACCATTTTGGAATAGAGTCAAACCAACGCCTAACTCAGATGCGTCCGTGTATAATTCAGACGGTTTTCTGTCATCTAGATGGAAAAGCAGGCATTCATTCGAGATAGCTTCTTTGATTGCCTCAAATGCATCATGACAAGCTTAATTCCACATGGTCACTTAATTATTGAACATTCCCAAATTAAGACAGTGGCATTAGCAAACCTTCTTTTAAATTCTATCCAACAAAATATCAGCACGGCAAAGGGGGGTTTCAGGAAACTAGGAAACCCCTTAAATCCGCCCCCGATTTTCAAATCAACTTTCTTTAGCCATTGAAAAACATTGCTGATGTCATGTACACAATCTTTCTAGGAAGATGAAGCAATAATTATGTCACCAATATAAGGAATTACACCTCTAGCTTTCATACCTGCAAACAATTGGTTCCTGCAATGCTGAGAAGTGGCAGGTGCATTGCACAAGCCAAATGGCATGACGTTGAATTCGTATACACCATCATCCATCAAGAATGCTGTTTTACATTTATCCTTTTCCTCGACCTCAGTCTGCCAGTACCCACAAGCAAGGTCTAGTGTGGTAAAGTATTGCTGTATAGGTTGAAAGGTCATCAATATTTGGTATAGGAAACCGATCTTTTGTAGTTGTGCGATTTGACGATCGGTAATCTACAACAAATCTAAACTTTTTGTTTTTCTTTGGAACTAAAAAGAAACAGCTAGACAACGAAGATTTTGACTTACGGATAACTCCGGCCGATAACATGCCAGATATATGCTGATTTAATTCCTTTTGCAAGGCTTCAGGTAAGCAGCATTGTTTATGGTAAATCAGTCTGCCAGCCATTTCGATCGAAGGCTTTCCAATCGTGCAGCGTCCAAGGTAATTTGTGCCGGTCGAAAACACAGACTAATTATCATTTAAAAGCTTGTTCAGATCTTGTCGCTGAGAATCTGGCAGATGAATTCCTAACTGTTTTTCACTCACAATTTGAGATACAATTGAACCGAACATAGCTCAGCCTGACCGCAGGCATACAATACAACACTCATTCAAACCAAACACAATACAAACTTTCTGTCCAAATGTTTTACATATCAGCTAACAATATAATATACTCATAACACTATTGAATTTTTGTATGACTTATGCCAGATGCTGAAAGCTGTTTCTGTATACTATTTAGTGGGAAGTGACAGAAATAAAGCAATGGCAAATAATAGTAATAATAATAATAATAATAATAATAATAATAATAATAAATAATAATAAATAATGATAATAATAATAATAAAAACGAAATGAAATCACAATAAATTGTTGGAACTCTCATCTGTTAAGAGGTATTTTTTGTTGTTGCAATTGATTGGTTGACAAAATTATTATACAACTTGTTACCAATATAGGACTTGGTCTTTCGTGCTATTTCTAATCAAATGTACAACATGTTTAAAAATGCATTGTCATATGGGTTATGCATTTCGTAAATTATTTATTTCCATTAAATGCACAACATGGCATTTTGGTAGATTGATAATTTGAAAGAAATAGTTGATAAACAAGATCTATATATAAGTTATCACAGAAGACAGAAATAAAAGTCTTAATGTCCTCTTTATTCGCGGCTGAAGCAAGGAAGCAAGGACGAATCATCCCACAAAAACAGAAGAAAGAGAAAAGAAAGAACAAAAAAGTAAAAAAGAAAGAAAGAAAAATGTGTAAGATCATGCCTTAACAGAGTAAAAAGTGACACAGTGTTACAAAATGACGGGTCAGATTTTGAACGTTAGTGACAAAAAGTGCCAAGATTAGTGTAATAAAGTATGACAATATATTTACGTTCAAAGACGTAGTTGGTTACTAATGTACAGATCAGATCCCAAGCTTGTAATTTAGGCTTGGAAATGCTACTTTAGCTTTACTCATCTTCTCTCTAAAATTCATAGATTTTATGCTTCGGATGCAAATATCATATCGTGAGTCTGTATAATGACCGTTTGGATTATGCTTAGATAGCGAGCACCATGACAAAAGTTATCAATCTAAATGACATGTTAAAACGCGACTTGAAAGCAAGAAAAGTGATCTGATTTTCATTACAAATGTTACTTTTAAAAAGGCATTGTCTTATTTACATCTCATATGTCTTTGGAATGATTTTACACTTTCATACATCAGCAGCTGACATCTGTTCTCGACGTATTTACGTACACCTGATGAGGCTTATTGTACTTTGAAACGTCTCAATTATTTAATGGTAAGATGTATTTTATATCCACAGACAATATCCTTGATATTAATGCTGAGTGATACTGACAGAGATTGTAAGCCGAACACGATCAATGCTTCACCTTTATAACCTTCTTTGAAAGGAAATCAATATTCCATAAATTTTTAAAATTCAAGTTCTAAGTCCTAGTATATAAAGTTGTATCCATATCTTATTTTCTTGATAATAATTGTTTTGGAGTAGTATGACAAATTTGGGCTGATAGAATCAAAGAATGAAAGCCCTTATTCTTTTTTGTGCTAAAAAGTATCATAGAGCTTACTATTAGCCATGACCAAGTTGCAGATGCTGTTTAAGAGCAAACTGTTCTGTCCACGAATTTTCGTATTACATGTTCTCCATAAAACAAATTTTTGCATGCCTTTCGAAAAGGGAGATAAAATTTACACAATGTTTGCTTATTGCTGTCTCCAGGTACATCAGTTTTGTTTATCAAAAGTTACATAGATTAAATTTTTCGTATTGTAAGGGAATATAAATTGTTGGACCAAAAACAGAGAAGTGTGATATACGAAATGTTCCTTTGTCGTGGTTTCATTTTAAAACCTTACGAAATTAGCAAAGAAACGCACGATAAATTGATTTTTTTGCCTTGCACCAATCAATTTGTCAAGTAGTGTTAATGACTGGACTTGTCTTTCAAAACACATGCCAAAGAAAGTACTTTGTTAGAATCGCAACCGTTAAAAGGCGATAAATTTTCTAATTTTTAACTCCGGTTAGCAACATTTTGAAATAACAAGTCATTAGCACAGCTGTAAAGCTCATTATATTATCATCAACCAAAAAAAATCATGAGTCACTAAGTCGGATTGTCAGGATTGTTAGTACCAAACAGCGTTTATAGACGCAAAGTCGCGATTTACAATTTGTTTTAAAGCCATCCATTGAGGAGAGGATGACGCAAGATCTTCAAGTAGCCATCGATAATTTCTTTTATCATCGGATATCAAACTTTTATTTTTGGAAACACTGCAGTTAAATAACAGATCCATAAAACAGCCTTCTTTGCCTACTTGCCTTCTATAAGAGACTTGATTAGTGGACAATGTTAGCGCAAAACGGTATAAATTTGTATCCGAAAGTTTTACAACAATGAAGGGAAAGAAGTTGTTCTATAGTACAGCGACGGCATTTTTGTAAACAATTTCTAGAGTTTTGAATTATTTATTCCAACAACACATTAGCTGAAAAGCCTTACTGGTTGTTGGTTGAAAAAGGTACAATTTAAATACGTTGAGACCTTTAGAGAAGAAAACGATCTGTTTGCGAGTTTTGGAGTTCCAAGCTTCTAGTCTTGTGTAAAAATGAGATAATGAAAGTGAATTGTTGACAGTCCAATAGAGAGAGAGAAAGAGAAATAAAGGGAAAGAGAGTGAGACAAAGAAAAGGAAGAAAGAGAAGAGAATGAGAGAGAAAGAGAGAGAAAGAGCAAGAGAGGAAAGGAGAGTCAAAAAGAGAAAAGAGAATGAGAGAGAAAGGGAGAGAAAGAGAAAGAGGGAGATGGGAAAGGAAGAAGGAGGAAAAAGAAGAAGGAGAGAGAGAGAGAGAGTATCTGCCAGCAAACGTGTCTACTCTTAAACCGTAACAAATTCCCCTTTTCCAACTCATTTCACTGTTCATTGCTTAAGAATGTATCTCTTGACCTATAAATCTCACATCAACTTACAACCTTGTTTCAAAACGATATGAAAACTTAAAATTTATTGCTAATACTGATTTATATCAAAGCTGAAAATAAACTTAGACTCCAAAAACTGACTTTTAAAGACATTTTGAACCTTGAATTTGAAACACTCAGTTTTAAGTAAAGTCTTTAATTTGTTCATAAGCAATTTCTCTGCAGTCGTAATATGATAAATGCTTAAATCTCGTTCACGATTAACACTAAGCTACAAATTATGCTTAATAATAGTGTAATTTAAAGGTTTATCATAACGTTTTGAGCATAAAAAGATAGTTCAAAATGAGGAATGCTACAAAATTTCTTAAGAATTGAACTGAAAAGCTTTGAAATAATTGCCTCTTTCTTGCCTTGAAAAGGAGCTGGTTTCGTTGAGTTTATAAGCAACAACTGTTAGCTTTACTAGCAACTAAAAAACAGAAATAGAATTCAATTTTTGCTATTTTTTAATAAAGTATGCGTCTTCAAAGCCTTACACCTGACTAAAAGTTTGTATTATCACGTAGTTATCAACAGCAATACCGCTTTCATGACACAAGTGATTTGAGTTTTTCTTTCGCCGACTAAGTACAAAAGTAAGTGACTCATTTCAAATGCTACAAGTCTTACCGTGAATTATCTTTCGCAGTAAAATATCTTATTCACTTATTTAAGCGTGATATTGTTTTCGGACATCCTTACATTTCCGGACAAGGATACTACGCTCATTATTTCTAGTTCTTGGTGGGGAACAAATCCGCGCTGTCCTTTAATCTTAGTTAATGCCAGCCCAAGACAAAAATTTCGTATTTTTGCGGAGTGTAATTACAAATTGTGAACAAGGACAGAGAAAAACCGAAATTTACTGCTAGGCAGGAGAATATAATGTTTTTGTTCCTTCAAACTGTTTCTAATTACACCATCTGCTGTGCGAGTAGATAAGGTCACAGTCTTTTGGTTGATTTCGTACGTCACAGAGGGGGCCTAAAAAGAGACACGTTTTCATCACGAAGTCCTTAGCAACATTGATGATAAATGTTCTTTTTTTGTAAGCAATTTGATTACATTTTCCCCGCCAAATGTTTGTGTACGTTGACAAACTAGTTTCTATTTAGCCAGTTCCTGATGCGATGATTCGATTCAAGTTGAAATAAAGCTGTCGTCGCCTCTAAACATACCTTGTTACAGCTGGTTTCGTAGCGTTCAGTTCCAGTTTAGTCTGGTTTAAAACTAAACCCATTTTCGCGATCGGAAATTGAAGAAGTCTTGTATTTAAAAGGAAAGTGGAAGGGTGCCTGCTTTACACTCATTCCATGCCAGTTTATTAAATTAAGCCCCCAAAGAATTTAATTCTCATCGCTAGTAGGTAAGGACCAATAGTGCTCTCATTATAGTCCATTTTCTCATAACCTCAGTAATTTTACTGATAAAAATTATAGGGACAGTGGGATTAATAATGAAAGTTTAAATATACAACGGCAGCAACACTAACGATAACAATAAAGAAAAAAATGATAATAATAAAGAATTCGAAAAGAGAAAAATTATCAATAAAAGTTCATTAATCTTGGATCAGTTCAGTCATACATACATACATACATACATACATACATACATACATACATACATACATACATACATACATACATACATACGTAC
>JANTCA010032068.1:9368-21258 GCA_024741275.1 Chironex yamaguchii | reverse complement strand
TAAGTAAACAAAACGTTAGCCCTCCTAGGAGGGTGACCCTACCTAGCTGATAGGGTGACCCTACCTCTAGGGTGACCTTACCTAACATGTAAATACAACTACGAAAAACAATAGAGGAGGGTGACCCTACTGGTAGGGTGACCCTCCTAGGAGGCTGACCCTACCTCCATGTAAACAGGCTCTAAACTGTGCATACACCCACCGGAAAAAGAACCTAATTGAACAATCTTTCCACCTTTGCTTTGAGCTGTTTAGCACAGTAGGAAGGAAAGACATGATAATCATACCTTCTGTTCCTAACTTCATGGAGCCAGCATTGCGGGAAAAAATCTCATCTGTAGAATTAGTATCTGTTTTGATGTTTCGGGATACCATGAAGAAATATTTGGTAGTCAATATCTGATAATTTATTATATTAATTTTAGCACTGGGAATTTCTCTACTACGCCATGCACTGTAATTGTTGGCAAATCTAGTGGATGAACAATTGTGTTCGTGGCTTGTCAGTGAAAACGAGTATGGTTTCCAACCATGAAGGGGCTGTTGAAGACTACGAGCCAACGAGAAGCCAATAATAAAATGTCGTACAACAGGCTGGATTTAGATAACTGAAAATATACCAAAATTGAAGCCCTTTATGTTTGTTAAGCAAAGCACCTCACACATCCAAGACTTGAAATTAGGCCACTGTAATTACAACATTCAGTCTGATATTGCCCGCCTACGAAAGGTAACGGTCATATTGCACTTTGAGCAAATTCCACACGTTACGATTAACGGAACTGGTGATTACTGTTACTACAAATGAAGTTCTCGTCTTGACATAGATGATCGAATTATTCATAAAGGAGAAGTGATCCGTATAAGAGGTTCTGAAAATTTGGAAAAGACATAAGAAGATACCCTGGAACACTGTAGCTAGTGTACTGCGGTATAATGGGTCTGGACTGGACGCCATAGCTCTGATTATGGACTGGAAAATGTAAATGGCTGATATAAAGATGGACAATGTGATACACGCATCACCAATGGAACGAAAACGTACCATTAGACACCCACAAAGCACAATCCTTGTTCCTATTTGCTTTGCCACTGGTACCATAAATTCTTGAATAAGCCCTCTGGGGTATACTAATTTTGAGAATTTTTAACAGGGGTTAATTCAAAGAGGGGGTGTGAGAATTGTCTGAAAGTCGCCATGCAAACAGCTTGTTTGTGAACCTTGTTAATTTTTTTCAGGTGTTTAATACTTCTACTTCGACATTAGCATTTGACTACTTTTTAACAGACGTTTGTACCAATGTAATGGAAAAGGAGGAAAAATGAAGGATTTGGTGTTGATCGAGGGGGCTAACTTACGAGGGAAAATCTGTAAGTAGAAAGCTGTGGTGCTGTCTGTAGGAGGAGAACAGTTGAATGGTGTAGGCATGTTGTGAGGAAAGATCACTCGTCACAAGCAAGGCGGATCTTAACCGGCACGCAGATCATGATTGTCAGGCCACCTTGGTATATTGGTATAGGGCAGTTAATAAGGACGGAAAGATTGGAAAGACCACGACGCAGCAGATAGGAAAATGGGTAATCAAATACGTCGCCGTATCTTTGCGTGAGGAAATTCCACTGGGAGACTTAATGTCGTAATGATGACGAAGTAATGATGACGAAGGTGATGGTGATGCTTATGACATGTTTATGATTTTCAGGAATAGGACGATTTACTTATGATATAACGAGTCGTGAATATCGTGCGTATTCCAGTTATTGACAGTTACTTTCATCTGATTTAGGGCAGTGTTGTATAACCAGTAGCAGTATAGTATAACCAGTAGGGCGCATGGCCTGCGTAAAAAAAACAATCGTTATTCTTTGCTTATGGACCTCAAATTGGGCCTCTTACTAGCGGGAGGTGTGGCCTTCTAAGCTCCCTCTGAAATTTGTTATTTCGAGATCGTCTCAAATTTTCAGTTCTTTTCTTCCCCTTGACAACCTTAATTACGATATGAGTTTTGCTAGGTTTCCTTTGACACAAGATATTATGTCTTGTGGTTACTGTTAAGTGTTTTAAGGGAAAGCGACATAACATACTTTTAAGTGAGCCAGATACAAGTTGAACGAGTCAGGTGTTGTCGAGGCGTTAAAGATTACGTTGAGTTTATGCTTTACATTTGATGTTGATCTTATTGTGGCTACAGACACAACCACTTAGGCAACAAACCACAGACGAGGCTCGCAAGAAGGCCCTGCAGCTCCGTTGTTGAAGTAGTTTTGAAACAGGCCTAACTACACGAACTCCTCAAGGGGATTGATTGTTTTGTAAGTTGTAAATGTCGGTAAGGAGAAATTTTAATCAAAATAGAAAGAATATTTTCTTCTGAAATTAGCAGGCTTGGTTGTAGTATGATCATTTACCACTCGTCACTATCTGCTGTTATGTTATTTGTTCTTGTGTTTGATCGAGCACCGGGTGGATTAATGTTTAACAATAAATCGTGGCAGTTCTGTTTGATTTCTAGCTCCTTAGTTTCAATATATAAAGTTACCTATCAGTGTACTTCGTTTTTTATTGTTCCGATGTTATTTCCTTTACGGTGTTTCGATGTTACGAAGTTGTTATTATAGTGATTGCAATAGAATTTCACGTCACCAGAAATCGTCTTCCACACAATGTTTCAGGTATCTGATTGTCATCCTGAACGTGAAGGGTAACATTATTTCATTGCTATGTCTGTGGATGTCCTTTTATATTCTTACGTTGGATTGTTTGAATGGTGACAGTGAAGTTTAGTTGGAAGAACTTTTTTGATCCATATTTTCAGTGACGTGCTATTTTACACGGGGTTAGTTCTGCTGTGGTGTTTCGGTTAATGTTGCGAAACACCACTGCTAAAGCAGAGTCCGTGGTTTGCTTAGTAGAAAAGCGAAGGTTTATTCTTTTACTAACGAGAGTCTTAGGGCGTAAATTCTCCTGGTTATCAACCGTATTCGTTTTACCCGTGTGTTGATCCCAACAAGACGCCAGGTATACATGGGAATATACGTCTATCTGCGAACTTTTGACCTTCAAAGCTCAGTCATGCGGAAAATAAAGCGGTATAGTTTAATATTTTCTTCACTTAACACTCGCCTCGCAGATATAAGTTGTTGTCAATCGGAGGAATAAAATTGTTGACAAAAATTCTGTCCGTGTTTTACAGTATTGTCAGCTGCTACCCCGTATTGACACTTAAAGCTTTTGAATAGCAAAACGGGTATTTAATCGCTTCAAATTTGACTGAATTCTCGGTCTTGCCGGTGTCCTGTTGTTATGAACTGATGTAGGATATAACGTTAATCATAACTGAAAAAGGGCTTCTAGCGTATATATATTTACTCGAAACTTAGGTTATTGGTCGTGGTCTGTAGAACTGGACCATGAACTTGTCTACTGTGTTTAAGTTGAAAGTTAAAATGTTAACTTGACAATCATAATAATGGTGCCATATTTCGCCATCGATACATGGGCACGGTTTCATATGATGGAATAAACGTGGACGGCAAGGATAGGATATAAGTTTTAGATAACGAATATAAAGGTAATGAGTTGCATATCCAGTTACTACTAGATTTCCAGAGGTGAGTGATTGATCATTTCTCGATCTGTAGTTTTTTATCATCTCTAGAACTTGGTTCGGTTTAACAAATTTGTTTTTATTCAACAATCAACTACAGCATGTCCACATTTGGTGACAGTATGGAATGTAATACCACGACGAATAAGCAAGGTCTCATATTTCTCTTGTCTAAGATAGAGGTTGGCGTACACGAATACAGACATTTGTATTTACCCTCGACTTCCCTTTCTTTTCTGCTGCTAATTGTTCTGTTAAATAGTATATCGTATCAGGGCCATTGTGGCCGTGTATTGGAAGTGTAAGTATATTGAAACAGGATGGTAACGATACGTTAGTAAGTAAGATCAGGCATAGTCAAACCTAATAACAAGCCATGGGAAGCATTTAGTAGAGATCACCGAAGGATGAAGTGAGTAGATCTCTGAAATCTGCTGCTTTTTATTCGTGTAGTAGACTGTCAATGTTTGATGACAGATTGTTGACAAAAACCGAGTTGCATACTGATCATATCAAATGCCCACCCAACGACTGGTAAGTAATCAAGTCGTCAGTCTACGTGTTACCTTAAATTCTTTGCCATGGTAAGTTATTTTGGTACTATATGGTGGCAGTGGACTTAGAACGGTTTTGCAGTGATGTCTGAACATTAAAGATCGGAAAAGCTGGGGTCAGAGGTCAAACGTGTCACAACATTTTGAGACTGCATAGTATTGCCTGTTATGACAAACTTGGGTTTTCGGCAAGCTAGGGTTGTTAAGGAATCCCTTTTTTCCTTAACCAGCTCTTTTCTTACGGCTTAGTAGACTCAGTCAAAAAAGAATTAAATGAGACTCTCGCAATTTTCGTCTGGATTCTAACAGCAATCTAACAAGTAACTATTCAGTACAATGGCTCGTTCTTATATTTGGTACAAGCTTAACAGATTAAGTACACATGAGAATATGTTTACTTTTACTGATTGTAAAACGTACCACAAAATTAATCTGATAAATCAACCTTGTTCTGGCACGAGCTTGAGTCAGGATCAGTGTTCTTCTTACTCAAAAGTTGCAAAATGTCGCAATGGCATTGCTTTTGCCATCGTCTCTGCTTCCCATTAAGTGGACTAATATTTGACACCATGAATTTCAAAAAAAAGCTGCGACTAACTTTAATCACAATGAAAGTTTCCTACTGACTGGGAGAAGCAAAATTTTGCAATCAATTGCTATTAGTGCAAAAAGATCTTATCAGCTATCGCCTAAATCTTGTTTCAGTGCTGTATGCTTTAAGTTATGTCTATTGCTTCTTTGGTCGCTGGATCTTAACTAAAATTAAGTGTGGTATTAGGCACTACCGTATGGAGAACGAGAAGTTTGGAAATGATTTGATGTTAAAACACATGCTTTGTGCTATGTATATGTGTATATTTTTCCTTGCTCGTATCTCCTTTATTATGATTATGTTTACTTTTTCTTCTGTGCTCATTTTAAGAGTTCTCTTATGCTCATTCCTGCTAAAATGGCATCCTCTTTTATTTTCAATCCCAACAGTAGGTGACAAGGCATCAGACACATTAAATGATGTCAAAGGACAAGCACTTGATATCTGGGCGAAGTATAAATATTACATTATAGCTGGAATTGCTGGCTTTGTACTTTTAATCATCATCATGTGCTGTTGTTGCTGCAAACTGAGGAAAAAGGAGAAGAAAAAGGAAGCTAAACTCAAATTAAAGGGAGCAAAGCCCAAAACAAAGATGAAGCGAATTCAGCCTTCAAAGTCAGAAAGAAAAGTCATGGTAATCATGCAGTATCATTTATTGTAGTTGCTTAATGGACTTGATCAGAGGAAATATGAGCGTATTCTATGAAAGATTTGTCAACTGAACTTACCTTCCGCTGCGTCACCAATAAAATTATCGATGTAAAATCGATGAAATGATTATTAAAGCCTTTCCAGTTCGGGGTCTGTTTTAGCACATTCTGCCATGAACATACGTCTATATGTATGAGCATCCCTCTCCGCGTAGTACTGAATTTCAAGGCAACAATGTGTTTGCATTACCTTAGATTGTAGAAGGAATTCAGTGTATGTCAGGAAGATGGTGCCAAGAGTGTAAGAGAAAAGAGGTTGTATCTTTATTAAATACTAAGCTCATTTGAATTTCCAACCAGTCATATGCTCTGTGCATTATTGCTCAGTCTAGTCGTATAGAATCCAGTGTTCACAGACAAGCGTTGGCATCCAGCAAGATCTCAAGGTAGTTTAACTGACTGTTCGGCCTAGTTTTCAGGATTCTAGCAAAAGGACCAAAGACAGTTGATCATGTCTTCTTTCCTATTAGTTCTTCAAGTATTAAGCGACATTTTATTTGTGTTGTTTGTTACTTCATTTCCATGATTTCTTTATGTGTTAGATCAATGCCGGATAAGTTTTTTGGCCCGCTCTTTAGAACAATAAGGAGACCCTTTCTTTTGTCAGTACTCACTTGGTTTAGATTACTTGCAGTGTGTACTGTTTTACGCCACACGTGCGTTTTCTCACGGGCTGCTTATTGGATCCACTGATCAGCATCCAATTGTACTATTTCTACTATTTAAGGGATATGTTATTCGTAATCGCCATTGGATTTACATCGCTCTTAAAGTAACAGAACAGATCAGGTTTCTGTGGTGCCTTGTACCTTAGACCATTGTCAGATACAGTCCCAACATAATGTGATTTTTAGTAACCTGGACTCTTGGTCGTGGTTTTTATTTTACAGCTGTTTGTAGATCTGGTGTTGTACTTCAGCATATATGAAACACATGCAGTTGGTTCTGCCTGTACATTTGTGTGGGGTTCAAAACTTGGATTTGATAACTTAATGGTTTTAGTGATATTTTGTATTTTAAAGCCAGGTCAACTTCCCTTCGTATGCAGTTCTTAACAAGATTCATTTGACAGCGGTAAAAGCAAGGAGATGAGCATATGCCTGGGAATGACTCATCGTAATGGTTGCGGTGTATAAGCAGGCAGGGTTTTTAGGAAAGGCAATAAATCGCACTTATTTCACTGACTTCTTTTCTCTTTTTCAGGAGGAACTTGGCACTCTTAAATTTTTGCCCAGATATGATACAGTGAGGTAAAGAGTTTTTGTATTCCAAACTTTTTGATGTGTAAAAGCCAACAACTTTGTAATGCCTGCTTTGGCCATATCAGATCAAGTTTAAATTCAGTAATATGGTAATTCATTAATTGTGTTGTTGTCATTGAGATACAACTGTAGTAAATGGTTATATGGTAATCACCCATTCAGTAACAGCGCTATAGATATGCGCTATTTACAGATCACTTTTTGCTGCTTCTTTGCACCTCATCAAAATTTATCGACACAGACGAGATTGACATTTGACGATTCCAACCTAAACTATCTCTTAATATCATGAATGCCTTACAACCCTGACCCTTCCTCGGCGATGAATAGAGTAGGTTTATGTAAACCAGTTTTGCTATTATTTGGGAAGCTCAGGAGACTATACACATGCTAACAGGCAAAAAGTTGCGAAGTTTTATTGTTCATTCTTTTTCTCCCTGCAGCGAGACGTTGTTACTGACAATTGTAGAAGCAGAGGATATTCCAGTAAGGGATCTAAGTGGATATGCATATTCATATGTTATGGCTAAAATTCTTCCATTACATGAGGATTCACAAATACATTATAAAACTGAGCCCGTAAGAGCAGGATTTTGGCCTACATATGGAGATGTTCTAGCGATACCATTTCCAAAGGAAGATATGGAGGGTCAAGTTTTGTATCTTTATGTTTATGAAATGAATCGGTGGACCAAACAGGAAGGGATTGGTCAAGTCGTCATTGAAGTCGATGATCTGCATTTGTTTTCAGAAAAAGAAAGTGTTTTCAGACGAAAGATAAAGCCATACGACCCACTTGTGGGCCTGGTGAGTTGTGGTATTCCTTGTTGTTACCTATTCTTGTTTTTGCGTTTTGCATTTGACTTTTGCTGCCGTAGATTTTTTGTATTTTTCGTTGCTTAATGGCATTAAACTGACCTATGAAGTTTGTTTTGCATTGGCTCTCATGTCAGAAACGAAACAATATCTAGTGCTCTCTATTAATTTTTTCCCACTCTTTATGTCATTTTTGTATTTCCTCGACAAGTAGTCAGCAAAGTTTATTTTCTTGATTCAAAAAATGGGGGTGCTCACACGTTGCTGGGCACCATTTGAAGGAAATACGATTTTGGTAATATCAATTTAAAAACAACTAGTGTTCTCACAAACCTATGAAAATTGCACGTGATGCTTTGTCGCATTTTACGGCCTTGATACTCTTTCGAGAAGTTTAGTGGTTTTTTGCGTCGTTGTTGACAATCTGGGTCTGCACATCACAGTCAGAGAGAGAACATCACGTGCGGGGCGGTTCGGCCTGCCGATGGCGTCAGACCCGCCGCTCTGCGAGCTTCTGCAACAAGGTCTGGTCACACTAACGTCTCCCGGCGTCCATTGCCGAGTGCCAAGCTGCTCGGTCGGCAATCATGCCTTTCCCAGTTGGTGTGCTCAGCGCCCAATGCTGTCATGACCCGCCTGCGCACGTCGGAAAATCTTAGCTTTGGATGACCGACGTTGCGCTTACCCGATGTTGGTTCACCACATAGAATGTCTTTTGGCAAGTGGCCGATAAGTAATTAACCTGGAAACCGAATGCTCTTAGTTCGTCTGCTAACATTTCTCATGAGTGGTGTCAGAACATTCGAGTCAGGTGTAGGAAGTAAAGCGAGTAAGGTAAAGTGAAGAAATCTGTTCTTGTTTTTATTGCTCTCGGTGATTTGTTTATGTTTACTTGTTTGAATTTTTGTTTGTATTTTTGATGTTCAGGAGTTTGTCAACTGACCTTTCACTCACAGATGAGTTACAGTTGTAAATTTGCAAATGGGTTGACACTGTAGGACAAGGCATTCTCACAATTCGTTGTCGTTATAAAGAAGCTGAGGTTTCTAAATAAATGAATTGAAAAAAATGGATTGAAAACGAAGTATTATTTAAGCCAGTGTTTACAAGTGACCTTGTATGAGGTAACGTCTGAAATGTCTTGTGTCAAAGCTGCTTGGCTACAACTTTCTTATGAAGTTTAGATATTATGCAAAAGTAAAGATAAAGGAAAATTCTGAATATGAATATATTGGCTATGCTTTCTCGTTATTTGTTGAAAAATTCGACCTGGCTTATATTTCTTGTCTTGTCCAGCCGGAAACACCGAATCCCATTTCGTTAAATTTCTAAAATTTGCAGGCCCAGTTTAGACGTCCCTGTAGTGTCAAATTTCCCTCGTGTTAATTTCAGTTTTATAATCGAATCCACGACAGATTCATCGTAAAAATCCAAGTCGTGTTAAACTTCACCCATGTTTATGATGCACCGTTAGATTACGTAACAAAAGAGCAACTTAGCTTTAGACGATATATTTATGTCGAGTCCAATTCAACTGATTCAAGTCTTGGTCCCTAATTTGCCAGTGTCTAGGAACGGCATGCGCAGTGGGTTTGTGCTCAAAAATCAAAACCAACTCCTGAATGTAGTTACAATTTAACACAAAATGCAACGCATAAATTGGAGATGCTCTTTTGTCAAGTTTGTGTCAAGAGTTTAGATACTTTACTTTAGATCGACTGAAATGCGACGTCTAAGCTGATCCTTAATGTAAGTTTGGTTTGACATTCTCGTTTATAGTTGACTTGTTTTCTGTAACCGGGTTTTTCTGTGATCAATAGGAAGTTGAAACCGGAGCAGTTTTTATGTATATGGAATATGACAGTGAATTGTGGGAATTGACAGTTGAAGTTCAACAAGCGGACATAATACCACAGAACGAGAATAAGGAAAAAGAAAGTGAGTATAATGTTACCTTATATATGTTTTATTCAGTGATGATTCCTAAGAGGGCGCAGCAGACAGAGCCTCTATTAATTTCTTCTTGATTTTAGAATTCCCAACCCCGCAAATAAGTTTGCATTGATTCTGATATTTTCAATTATAGAAGTATGGTCGCGATCATAAAAACCACACCCTCTCGCATAAAATCGCCATTTGGAGCCTTCCTTGTAATGATTTTTAGAAATCACCCTTGGTTTTAGTAACTTTTGCCGCCCTTGCACTGGAAAATATAAATCCGTCACATGTTTCTGCTAACCCTCAGACGTCCTTATTGATATCCAGGATTCTTTTATGTACCTTACTACCTGCCGTTGACGGTCACGATTTTCCAAGTCTGTCTATCATGTACCTTATTTCAGCCTCTCATTGGTAATATTCCACTTCGTCTATGTGCTGACGTCTAAACGCCGGGGCTACACACATGTATAGTTATGGTCGAAAGATTCCTAGTTGCTGAACCCTGCTTGGAGCTTACCCGCTTTCTCTCCACTGTGCTTGGCGTGGCTTTTTAAGGTGTTTACCCCCTGTTCTCGTGTGCTTTCAAATAAGATATGATCAATGCCAGTGCATCCTTATTGATCCTATTCCTTTAGTAGCTAAAGTGGCAATATACAAAATACATTGGAATCCCGATATAACGAACTCTGAATGGAATCACAAGATAGTTCGTTAAACCCGGAAACTTCGTTGTTGTCCTTTGCTTCAGTTTCTCTGTATCAGCATATTGAAAAGTGCACAGTTGGATATCGCCTGTACTCATAATCAAGAGTCGACTTTTGCCGATGACAACCATGATTTCCCCCCGAGAGAAAGGTATAAATAAACACTGGTAATAAATATATGAAAATAACAGATCAAAAATTTATGGAAAATTCGTTATTTCAAGTAACGTTTTGATGAAGGGACCTTAAATCTGGTTCTTAATAATGAAATTTCGCTATATCCGTTGTTTGTGAGAAAGAATTTGTTAGGAGTTTGTAAGACAGAATACAAGAGACCAGACAGGTAGTTTGTTATACTGGAAGTTCTTATATCCAGGGTACGTTATATTCGAAATCCACTGTATTGAATTTGTAACTGTACAACCCTTCTGAAAAAGAGAACGATTTCTTTGCGTCGCACAAAGCCTTTCTTGCCTTTGAATGGCATACTTCCCAACGGCACTACATTTTTTTCGAGAACACATAACTTGATCAAATCTTTGAAAATTTCATCCCAAGCAATAATGCTGTGTTTTCCCCTTTTTTCTTTGCCTTTCTTGCTTATGATTGGCTAGTTTCGATCCATGATTCTTATAAAAAGGTTGCCACGCTTTCATTTGTGATGATACATACTCTGAAGAGTGTCAGACAAAAAAGTATATTATTAGCGCAATGTCGCAAATTTCCAAGGCAAACTTCTAGTGGTAGAACTGACTTATAGAATTAAGAAGAAAGCAGTGTGCAGCGAAGTAAAAATCAGAATAAGTGAAAGTCATTCAAAAGGTCCGAGAGAAAATAACATGTTGTGAAGGCAGTCAGACGAACACAGACATGAAACGAATCTTTCCCATAGTATCCTCTGTTACAATATTCCGATTGTCACATTCTTAGGTTCATCTGAATCGATTGCCCTTGGCTTTGTCCCTTTCGTTTGTCGATGTAGATAGATGACGATGACTCTATGACCTGTAGTGATCGTATCCTTTTTATAAGAATTTGTTACTTAAGGCACACGATTTAAGTTGTATTTTGTCTAACTCCTTGTAGATGCTTACGTCACGGTAGCCATTTTAAATAAGGATGAGGAGCTTTTAGAGAAAAAGAGGACATCAGTAGTCAAAGGGAGCCTGCAGCCGTCTTTTGATGATGAACTGATATTTAGTAATGTACCGGACAATTTTCTGCCGGACATGAAACTGAAGATTTCTTTAAAAGGAACTCGCATGCTAAAGAAAAATACATTAATAGGAAGTGCTATTATAAAGCCGAATCACGACCAGTGGCGATTTCTAGTGGAAAATGGAGCTACCAAGGGTTGGTTTTCCGTTTTCAAGAAACCGAAGAGAGAGAAAGATATCTGATAAGCCAGGAATTAACGTAAAGTAATTTACCGGTCGATTTTCTACCGGACAAGAAACTAAAGATTCCTTAAAAACCCGGATGCTAAAGAAAAGTACTTTAAAAGGAAGTGAAGTTATAATGCCGAACCACTATTTGTGGCGACGTTTAATCAACAAAGGAGCTATTGAGAGTTTGTTTTCCGTTTTCAAGAAACCAAAGAGAGAGAAAGATGTCTGATAAGCAAGGAATTAACGTAAAGTAATTTACCGGTCGATTTTCTACCGGACAAGAAACTAAAGATTCCTTAAAAACCCGGATGC
>JANTCA010032057.1:0-21258 GCA_024741275.1 Chironex yamaguchii | reverse complement strand
TTTTGTAAACTCCAGTAGATAACAACCTTGTTATCTTGCACTATTTTGAAGTTTTTTATAAACTCCAGTAGATCATACACTTGTTATCTTGCACGATTTTGAAGTTTTTTGTAAACTCCAGTAGATAACAACCTTGTTATCTTGCACCATTTTGAAGTTTTTTATAAACTCCTGTAGATCACAACCTTGATATCGTCCACCATTTTGAAGCTTTTTCCAGTGTTTTGTACATGGTTTTAAAGGTATGATCTTTTATTGCCCCCTCTCATGTTTAGCATACCTGCCCTTCATTGCCATAGAGAGTGCACTGCTATCCAAAGTAGCTCATTTCATTCTCTCTCTCTCAACTTGTAGGTATCACTGGTGTGACTGGCATTGAGTGGTGCCAGGATGGTGCCAGTCTAATCATTGCTTCACGTGAACACTTTTGTTTGTGCTTTTTGGCTGTCACGTGATTGAACTTGCAGTAAGAGGACATGGTGTAACTCTTACTTTTCATTTTCTGTAATGGCCTTAGCTTTATGTTTTCAAATTTATGGTTTTGATCTTCTGTTATGTCGAGAACTAATAAAAAATATTAATTTATTTGCCGTTGCAGTCATTATCTATCATTTAACTACTTAGGTGCAAATGAGTTTACTCCTTTCTTAATTGAAATATGGAGCTTGTTGTCGGTCTTTTGGATACGTATCTTGTTTCAGACATAAATTTGAAGTTATTTTGCCGCATGTATGTTTGAGATTCTTACTGCTTAGAGGTGTACGCAGATTTCCTCAGAATAAGCGACTGAGCACTTTTTTCAAGGCCAGCATTTGAAGTGGAGATACTCGTTTGAAGGTGCGTTTATTTAAAGGAACTTTCATTTTAGAATTGACGTTTTCGGGCGGAGGAGCTGCGATCAGCTGGATTTGAGGTAAGTGACAAAATCTCTTCTTAGTTATGGAGGAGACAAGTAAACAGAGAGTACGATAAACCAAAGTAAATCTGGAGCAATAAAATTAACTCAGCTCTCAACAGCTTCACAAGCAACGAATGGATGAATAAAAAGTCAAGTATTACCGTATTTTCTCGAAAGATAACCCAGCCGCTCACGAGAGTTAGACTTAGAGGAGAAGCGCTCCTTATGGGCCCTCATTAAATGATTTGTTGTTGCGGTCTTTCGTATAAATACAGTATTTATGTCACAGGAAAGGGTGTTTTGTTTGGCACGTATAGATTTAGAGGCAATGTTGCATAAATCTTTGCTGTATTAAAGCAAGCTATTTTGCATTTGACCTTTTTTGGCTCAGAGACTTAAGCTATTGTAATGTTTGTAATTTTCATGGAAAACATTCTATTTTCCTGGTATATGTTCCTACTTTGTCTTCTGTTTTCAGTCTATGAGTTTATTGTAAAGGAATTGAAATTTGCGTGTAATTCTACGTAGTTTTAATACAGTGGTTGTAAAATATTTTGCACAATTACAATATTACTTCACTACGTTTTTTGTTTTCACTTCTCCTTTCTCACATGAACATCCATCTCTCCAGGAAACGTGGAGTGAATACTAGTTATTTTTTTAATGCTGGCTTCTGCGTCATCCGTTACTCCTGCCCTCATTCGTGTAAAAGAGGATGAAAACGAGGCCAGATATTGGCTGTTTATGGCTGACGTTTTCTAATCATACCGCCCTTTCAAGTAGAGATGCTACATCTCAGCGGTTTTACTTGTGTTTGCCTGACTCATGTTCGCTAAGGCCGATTTCTATACAGCGGCATTATTCGCTTGAGCAAGAAAAGCTCGCGACCCTTTTGCTGTTTAGCTCAAATAGATTTTCACCGAACTGCATTTTGCTCAGAAGAAAATTTCTTCCTAACTACTTTCTGCAATAAACATGACTGCCATAAACAGGTGGTTATTGCCTGTGTTTAAAGCGTAGTGTTTTGTTGATCCTGCTATTGCAATACCGAAAGAGAAACTGAAATTGGCGAAAGGGGAAAGTGTTGATTAGAAAACTTTCGAAAGACGTGCAAAAGGGTTTGTACAATGTTTTGGTCAAAGATTTGATACAGTTGGACCACGACCATTTTTGTAAAGCTTTTAAAAATGAACAAAACCAGATTCGACAGATTGCCTTCCTTGTCTTGGGTTTCTCCCTTCATTTCAAAGTTTTGAGCCAATAGGTCTGACTCTTCGCCATCGTAGATTTCCTTGTCATCATCTTACGTTGCCCATTTCAAACGATTTCCAAACAAATACTCAAATGTGATTATCATCTGCAAATATCATCCTTCTACATCGGGCTATCTTTCATCCAATTAAAACGTTTTCGCGAAAGGACGGCTATTCATATGTTGGTTCTAACGAAGACAGAAAATACAACACTCAAGGCACTATCATTTAGAAAGTTTATTTCCCAAAATCTTCAGTACTATATGTGATTACTTCCGTACAAATTTAGTTTGCTTGACCATATCGTAATCTAAAACTCGAAAAAGTATATATCACCCTTTTAAACTATATTTAAAGTCTTAGCTCCTATTAACTGGTATAATTCATTAATTTTAATTTGTACTGTATATATTTACATCATAAAATATGAAATAGCACTGAATAACTCCATAATCTGTTTATATGCGAATGAGTAATTATCGACTATATCACATGGAGCATCTGGCTAATCGGATTGCGTGAAAAGTACCGTTTAAGCGCTGCTCTTTTAGCTCGTGGTTATCTACAACACTGTATTTACAATTCGTAATATACGCGTTAGTCCAGTTTCGACAGATGTATGGCGTCCACTGCCAATAGTCGCGTAGTCTATTTGATCACGGCTATTTAGTTCAATGAGCACGACCTCAGCTCTATTGCTTTGCCGCGTGGGTGCTATGTGTGTGCAGCAGAAACATACAACATGCTACTTAGGAATTTCTGTTTGTACACATCCTTATATTGTGTCAATTTAAGATCGTTTCGAACGCCTTAGTTCCTTCTCAACTGAAAGGTCCTTCGTTTTTCTCTTTATTTTCTTCCTTCTCTTTCCATGTTGGCCCTCAGGAAGCGTATTAGGTACCTGCAATGCATCGCTGTCTGTTACCTCTTGCCTTTTGATTCTCTGAAGACGCTGCCTTGAAGCAAGCTGTTGTGCAGCCCTTTTCTTTCTCGCCAACATGTCTTTCCAAAAGAATAGTCGTAGAATATATGGTACTTCTATCCAAGAAAAAATGTGAAAAAGAAGTTATGGCATCAAAATTTTGGAAAATTTGACCATCTATTTTGAACCCCCCGTCTCTTTTGGTATAACGTGCTTACTTACTTTAGAATTAAATAATCTTTCTTTTAAGTGGTTCACTTTTCTTGTTTTGTAAAGCTGAAGTTATATTGGCCCTTAGGCCACACCACCTTTCAAGCATTACGAATGGACGTATTGGGGCTCCGGTACACTACTCACACTGTGTGCCTAACGTCTATAATCATTTTAGTAAGTACTGTGTATCAAGTATCGTTAGTCAGATCTGGAAAAGCCTCGACTGAGGTCCGTCTTCCGTATCAAAGTAGCCAAGCCAGAAAGGCTAATTACAAGATGAAAAGGTTTGGGACATGAAAGTGCTTTAATATTATTTTTGCATGTTATTTTACAATTAATATTATTTTTGCATAAAGAATGCGACATATTTTCCTTCCACAACTTATTAAAATGTCATGATATTCAGAACCATAATCCGTGCTAGATATTGGTTATAAAGAGAATAGCCTCCACGCAACATGAGAGACATTCTCTTGATTGTCACCAATTCGTCTTTGAACGTTAGATGCAATATTTATTTGTAATTTAATTCTCCAAACTTACCCAAAGCTGTTCTAAATTATTTAGGCCAAAATTTCTCCCTTAAACTTTTCGTGCATAAGTTTTTGTCAATAATGTGCAACGCGTAGATTTGTCCTTTTCAAAAGCAACCTCGATCGTTATAATTATTTTTTATTTTGAATTCACTGAGTTGCTTACAAACTGTGGGTAGGTTTCTACGACTACTGTGATCGTCTGCAAACAATGAAAATTATGCCATTTGATTGGAAACATTTTTGCTCCCAATAATGAAGCTGATGTTTCATTGGAATACAAGTCGTCCCTTACAATAAGCCTCAACTGTTTCATAGATACAAACATCAATAAAGCATGGTTTCATGGAGGGAACAATATTCATCTAATGATCCGCAATATGATGTGGCTTACCAAGGTGGTGTACCCCGTGACCTAATTAATTGCCACCATCGGGAAATCAATCTTCTTGATTATTGTTTGTTGAGTTTCCTAGTTACAAAGTTTAGAAAACGGTTTCAAAGAATGTTTTAATTCATTAGAAATCAAGATTGATTTTGAAACGCATTCTTTGCGTTTTATAAATTAAGGTAATCGGTTTTTGTTTGTGTGGGCTCCTTTTGGGTGCTGACAAATATATCAATATGGACCTCCTTTAGCAAAGTCAACGTATTCGGAACTAAGGATGACGGGATTAACACACAGGCAGCCGGTAGGCTTGAAAGTATTTAGTTTCTTTAAACATACTTCAGTTTGATTGAGCCTCGTGTGATTTACATTGACCCGTACAGTGGATAAAAAACAACAGCTTACTTTTTCTTTGACCAACGTGCTGCGCCCCCACATTCCTTGGTACCTCCACTTTCTGTTCTGTAACATTCGGAATATTTTGAGACTGATTTTGCACGGGATGTGTAACCGTTTCAGCTGATCCAGCAGCATAAAAGGTTGTTGGCCCTGTTGCATTTGTATGATTTTGGTCATTTTGTGCCCTCAAATAACTCTGCAGTTCCTTCATGCCTTGGCTTTGAGGTTGAAGACTTTGCGATGTTTGAGTTTGTGGTACTGCATTAAAGGCATAAGTTCCTTGAACAAGACTAGGATAATTGCTGTTGTTGTTTGCTGGCACGTTTGGCTTAAGACTGCCGATTGTTCCCTTGTTATCACGTGATAATTCTAAGGTAGGTATTTGACTGCGAACGTTCGCTAAGGATTTATTAGACGGCGACCGGAAGGGCTGCATCGGGTTATTGGGATCAAAATGGTACTCTAAAATAAAACAATGTAAAGCAATTCATCTCTACTCGATATTTGCTAAATTTAATGATTGCCCGCCTTAAGAATGAAAGCAAACTATAAGGGCATAAAATGTAAATTTTTAACTTTACCGCCCTTTCTGAGAAAGGGAACAATCCATCCGCGTACTATAACAGCATAATCTGATTGTAGACGTTGACCATGCAGTTAACATGTTCTAAAACTTTCATGTACACGAAGCGGAATTGTCAGCTTTAGCACTACATAAAAGAACATCACTTGTAAAGTTCCAACCCAAATATTTTTAAACCTGTCAGGTAAGACTGAATGGGAATTAAGAGATTAATAATTTGGTCATTTTTGTTGATGGATTCGTACCACTTGTTTTATCCTCACGTAAACATAAGCTTCAATTCTTTCTAATTAATTTCCAGTCCTGGGTCAGTTAACTCTCGTAAATAACATAAATGTCAAATTCCTTCTACGATTAGAATTTTGATAGCTTAGAGTTCTGCTTCAGAGAAGATACTTTTAGCTGGTACACCCTTCGCCCATTTTTCTTTAGGTCCTTGCGAAAGAAGGATATTTCTAGGATGCCATTTTCTAAAAGACTGAGTAGAGAGGAAAATTCCTTGCTTCCTGAAATTAATTTCCACGATCTTCGAAAACTATTGTTCTAATATTATTAAGGGAATTCTAAGATTAGAATAGGCGAGTCATAGTCAGTAAGATGTAATTGTGCTACTGATTATCAGAAAAATGATACATACCAGAGAGTTTCAGACTGTTGCTATAAATTGGCATGTAATCCAGTTTATTATCGTGCGTTTTGATAAATTCCAGCACCTTAGCATCGGGTGATATTGCTTCCTGATTGAAAGTAAGTGCAAATTCACACACAACCTTTTGCAGCGTATTTGGATTGTTGTTTAATATACCTTCCCTGTTGAAAAGAACACAAAATATGATTTAATAGGCAATAGAAGTTGAACGCAATGTAGTAGGCAGAAAAGGTCCTGTCTTATTGGGAAATTTATTCCAGAACTAGCCATCAGACCCAGGGGCTTCTAGGATTACATATTAAGATATTTACAGCATATTTTAGAGATCCCTCCATATTTTACAAAGCTATATACAATATTGCTCTAATATGTAGAAGAAAATGATTTCAAAACATCATTCACCTGTCGTTTTACAAATCTTACTATTTGCAATATGGAGGTAGCATAGTAATTACTTGTAAAGAGATGCTAATTAATCTGTCAGTAAGATTTATTCACACGCAAGGAAACAGATGAATTGTCATCATACCTGAAAGACAGCACACTTGCTTTAAGAAATGTTGGATCCTGATCATATATGTGCTTTAGCTGCGAAATGAGAAAGCTTCATTAGACATTTCTTTGTAAAACACTTACATAAATTGAAATGTGTTAATAATATGCTAATAATATTTTTGTATTGTGGATTTGTGTGGAGCAGTAAGAAGCAGTTCACCTAACTTACAAACCAAATATATTACTGGACACTTGCTAGACTGTTAAGTGCTAGTAATATACGTTGCATCGTTAGACAAGGCAATACTTATTATCAGTGACGTGCATAGACAGTTTCGCTCGAGGGAAAGGGCCGCGCTTAGAAAAAAGTGACCAACTATATTTTTACACTACACAGGGAGACAATGAGGACAGTTGGTATTAATAGCAAGTTGTTGGCAATATTGTAAAAATGAAAGTTGACTATAACCAACCATAACCTGGCATGTACATGAGTTGAGTCTTTGGGCACGGTAAAGATCATTATAAAATCTACAAAACAAAATTATTTAATACGGCAAAGAAAAAATGTAGCTGTCACTACACCAGCAACAGAGTTCACAAAGGCACTAAATATTTAATGATGGCCGACAGAAGTCGCAGACAACACGAATGTCTCTAGTTCGCTGCCTACTTTCGTGTTCATGGTAAGGACCAGGTGCCAATTCCATGCCTATGCCAAATTCCTAACGACGTCCTGCGGAAGTGATTAAACTAATTTTATCAACCTCGGGAAGATCGGAAAGCGGACTTGACCACGGTACATTTAAGGGGAGTCAGTTTCCTATTGGTTGTTTTGAAAATCAGAGAAAGTATTACTGAAGTATTCTGCCATTTTAAGTACTGCACTGTAGTAAGGAGCTTCATCATCATAGCTCAACAGACACTAAACATGAATTTACTTTCAATAACGTATATAATGAAGGGTCCTTGAAATGACTTAAAACATATTCTGCCCTTAAAATATTTCAATGACATTGCTTAAATACTGCAAAAAGTATATCTTTTTAAATGCTGCATACCGCTTGTTCAACGTTGCCGGCCAAAATTTGATATTTCGGACTTGTTGGATCTTTGAAGTCATCAAACCAATTTTGACGTAATTTAATCTCACCTTTGAACACGCGAGCTGAAATAGAATAAATGTATTGTTTCACAAACATGTAAGTAAAAGTGTTTTAAACAAAGTGTAATTCAAGTATTTTGTTATTGTTAACAGTGATTTTGATAATTTTGAGCAATTAATCACTAAAGCAACATGAAAGATTTCATTCTACTACCAGAAGTAATGTATTGGTTGCAGCATTGGTGTTGAACTCACAACAGTTATGTTGACTAATCCACATTTGCAGGTCATTTAATCGTTGACTTAAACTACATTCAATGAATATGAGTGTTCTTAAAGAGTAGTTCATTCTTCAATGCTACCCAGATGGTAAACGTCTGTTGATTGTCCACCTGTTGGGATATATGATATATTGGTATATGATATATGGATATATGATATATGGATATATGATAAATGATATATTGATATATGATATATTGATATATGATATATTGGTATATGTGTGCAAGTTAGATTTCTTGTGTACCTGCAATGTTTATGATCATTATCGTTGTCATCTTCGTCAATATCATTAACCTTTGTTAGTCCAATTTGTATTTGTTATCTAAATTCCATTTCACTTACTCGTTTGGACCTTTGCTTTTATATATTCTGGCAGTTTCCCATTTCTACTTTAATTATTCTAAACACATTCTTTGGTGTCTGCAGTGTGATCTCTTCTCTAAATCTTTGGTTGGTTTTTGTGGTCTTTTGAAGGTGATTCCAAGCATGATTGCCTACGGAGAGTTTTCTTGTCCAAATTTTCTGATGGAGTTTATAGTATCAGATAACGTTTTGTGTTCTATGATAAGAGTCTTAGTATAATGATCAGCTGACTGAACATCGAAACACCCTTTCCTACTCTCAATAAATCTTCACTACAGTAATTCCATTCCGTTCCGAATGTACAAAACGTTTCACAATCCTATCAGCAAAAGTTTGGGTTGAGCATCCACAGAGGTGTGGTTATTAATTCTTAGCTATTCCAATAAGCATTACTCATCTACCTGTAACAAGTGTTGCAAGAATTGTATGTCTGCTTTACAACATTTACTACTTTTTCAGCTATAGAGTGCCCTTTTATATTTATAGACAGCTAGAACCTTTATCATTTGCAAGTATAATAGGCTATTATAACTGTAAAGGACAACCATTCTTCCAAGCAACATACTTAATACGCTCTGTTCCACAAGGTTGATGATATGAGATGGATCATAATGGTTGGCCACTCGATATCGAGGATACCTGTCTATACACGTGGCTGACAACTCTGCCCCTTAGACACCTGCACAAGCATATTTATAATCAATCATCTGAGCATTGTCCGCATAGACAACTTGCGGTTTACACTACACATTAGCGAGCGGAACTATTTTTGCAGTTCTTGAGCATGGGTGATGAAACCAGTGTGATCAATTGGTTGAACGAGCCGGGGCACCCATGATTTCTGCCATTATGTTTTGTGGTATCGTGCTGGCTCAGCCAACGGCTTCTTTCGTTGTACCCAGCTTCCCTTAAATGGCTTGAACTGACCCATGACATATGATTTGTCAGGCACGTGCCAAAAGAGCCGTGAGGGGGATTCGAATTCAGAACCCCCTGATCAGAGCAAAACAAAGCACTCTAACCACTCGGAAAATAAGTCTGTAAGTCTGTCATTGTTCTTGGCATAAACCTGACCGTAAATCATATTATCCCTAAAAGTATCAACAGTTCTTTCTCAAAACACATGGGAAAAATTTAATTCGTTTTTTATATTTTTTATATAATTAAGGTATGACTAAAACTAAATTTCTACATCAGCTCAACTCAAAACTATCCATAGTAGCTATTTAGTAGCCTATTCATATTCCTTATTTCAACAATTGGAAGTATCACTTACTGTCTTGTTGCACTTTTAGTGGTTCTGTAGGATGTGGCATGAGTGTTGGTACGATTTCATCTCGACTGTGAGGGTGAATATAAGCCCAATGCATAAGGACTGTCTGCTTTTTAGAAGTCTCGTCGTTTTCTTGTGCCTTTAATACAAGTCGAGGAGTACTAAACATCACTTGGCCACCTGTTCCTTGATAAGATACCGGAGGTTTGGGAACTACTGATTTTTTCTCTAGATCTGTATTAATGATTTCCTTACCTCTGAGTGGCTGATTGAAAATCGGAGTGGTTGAAATAAGTTGTATTTGAGAAAGATGTGGAATGATGGACTTTGCCAAGAGTTTTGCACCTGGTTGCAAAATGGTAGTTCCGTTTTTTGTAATGTCTGCTATTTTGATAAATTTAACTGCGTTAGAAGGGAGGGAACTAAATTGAGTGTTTAAATCCTTGACTAAAGTTTTCTTGTCATTTTTTTCCAGGAAGAACGATGGCGGAGTGATGTTTTCCTTCTTCATGGGTATTGGAATCGGAGCGATGGTGGCTGAAAGTGTGTTGTTTAGGCTATTTTCACTTGCTGTCGATGAAGTTTTTTGTCCTTCCTCCACCAACTTTGGTTCTGGTGTATCTGCAAAAATGACAGAGTTAACACTGATTCAATGTCACAGTAGGTTTACGTACTGTAAAATGAACAATAACCAAAACACGGGCATTTTGCATTAACTGTTTGCCACTTACCTGCTACAATAAACATCTTTCCTTTATTCATACATGAATAACATGAAAACAAAACCAAAGATAACATCATATACGTTCACAAATCAATGATATGAGGATTAACGATTCCATCTTTGTAATACCGTACTTTTACAGAGTAATTGACAGAGTGATTCCATTTCAAATTCATATGGTTGTAGATGGATCTGATAGCTTGAAATAAGATAAAGTAAACCTTTTTGAGACAAATGCTGTGAACAAATGAATACTTAACGACAGTAACTTTGAATCGATGCTCACCAGCAGTAACAAAAAAGGATGCTGCATTCAAGATTTAAAGTGTCCGGCCGAATTAAATACCAATATATTGCAACAAAATATGCTACAAGTCAGAAAAGAAAGAAAATAAATCTTCTCCGTCAGTACTCACATGTGAAAATTAGTAGGCCTGGTCTTCTAGCAAGATCATGGTCAGTGACGTGAATAAATTAGAATTATTTCGTTCAAGATACATAAACACCTGACACGTATTCCTTGCACTGAAATCAGATGGAGCACTATTTGTATCCGAGTACCTCGTGGCTTGCTACTCGGTCAAATATTGACGACTCAGCCTACTAGAATACGAGTACAATACTCAGTACAACCCGTCTAAAGTATTTTCTATACCTGCTTTTGGTTTTGGTGGTAAATAGAAAGGAATTGGTCCCTCGTTGGCTTCATCAGGCGCCCCGGCTACAGGCAATAACATAAAAAGCAGTACCATCAGTTGTGAATGTTTATCATCTCAAGTAAATCTTGTAAGTCATTTACGTCATGAACTACTACTTAATCAAACCTAATATCTCATTTTTCTTTCCTATTCAAAAACATACGTAGGTATATAGAAAGAGAGGAACTCTGCTAACTAACCTGGATATTGATCTCACAATGTCTTTCCTACGGAACTTACAATATTTTTCTTGTTTTAACAAACTTTAGAGTTGTGCAAGCGTACTTATAAGCTTTCATTGTTTAAAGTTTTCAAGTGACATTATTGCTGAGGTGTTCTGAAACCCAAAATTCTAGTGCGATATTTATCAGTGAGATGAATATCTATTCTCGGTCGCTGTCTGAACAGTATCTATGCATGCATTAGCCATCGTTTAGAGTTACATATATCAAGGAGACGAACACCTGCATCGATGTATCAGAAGTTACTTAATTAGTTTTTGTCAATTATTATGAGAAAAATTATGTCTCATTTTATCACAGTTAGATGCAACATATAACGTTGTAAAACGAGTTTCTGTTTAATTGGGTACAAAGCTGTACTTAATAAAGCTTCGGTTACTCTCTGTGTCTGTTATCCATTATTTTGCTTGCTTTTGAACTATGTAGACCATTTTGAATGTAATTGCTTTCAGCGTATAAAAGTCAAAGGTATAAGTAAGAGGCCTCAACATTATCAAAGACATAAATGAGATTTTTTCAGTTAAACAATTTGAACACAAAGAAATTTTCTTAGTTCTGCTAAAACATCCAACATGTCAAAATAATGGAAATGCAGGTTTTCTTTGAGAGATCTGCTAATTCAATAGATTGAAAAGTTAAAATAAATCTCGGACAGAACTTTCTTGTCATTTACAAGATTCCTAATCCTTTCCTTAAATGTGACGTAGTTGCCATTGATGACAATCCAATTACTTTTTACTAAATCACGTATCATATATTTATTAAACGTTCTGCTTTATTCTGATTATGAGTACCTGTATCAAAGACAGCATTTCTCCAGTACCCCCCACATGTTTTATTTCCATCTCCAGAGCAAGCATGGTGGCATTCTGATTCTGGTGCCATGTCATATTTTCCGTAGGTATTACCACAGAAACATAGGTAGCCATATTGAAGACCAGCATAACTGGTAACGGAAGAAAGGAGAAAATACACAACGAAAATCTTTATATCTAGTATGCATTTGTAAGGGCTATGAGCAAAATTTTACAAAAGTTAAATGCTTTTTAAACGTCAGTGAAATGATTGAACAATGTAGAGATAAAGTGCATGGAGCCGCTTAGGGTTTGGCGAGTGAACAGTATCCAGTACACGTCACTCAGGAAAAACAGGTTCTGTTCTGATCATCGAGCAAAATATTTACATCATGGACCAAGTCAATAGCTTTTGCTGTGGTTGTATACTGTCCGTCATTCATCTGTGTGTAAGTATGTCTACATTTTAAAACAAACGCCTAATAATGACATTCTGATGCAAATGTCATGATGATGAGAAGAGAGGTAAAGTTTGGCCACCCAAAGTAAATTGCAAAGTTGAACTATAGTAATGAAAGATCAACTAAACTCCAAGAAACAGCAAAAGTAATTACGCTTTAATTTTAGTGAAAGTGATGCGTAAGGTTATTATGTTTATAAGAACAAGGGATGAACATGGTGACAAGAAGGAAAGAAATACTCTTAAATGACACAAAGAATATGAACATGATATACTTGAAATAACAGTACTGCTTTTATCGTTGCTTTCTCAGTCCTTATCTTTACCACAATGTAAAACACAGCAACAGTAAACTGTTCTTTTGTATGGTGGCAATTTCATTATATAGAGTTAAGGAACAAAGGTAGTATAACTAATCCATCAAGATTCGCATAAAATGTATGAGAATTTAAGCTTACTTACTAGTATCCAGTTCTTTTACAGGCACTTCTGCAATTGTTTGGTGTAACAAAAGGGATCCCAGCTCTAACAGGTAAATCGCGGTCTGGATGTAATACATCGACAAAGCATCCCAAGTACCCTATCAACACACGAAAAAGAAGATAACACACACTTAAGAAACAGCAACTCTTACGTTCCTTCTCTGCCATATTTTCTGCATTTCATCACCAACTAAAAACTATTACCTTCTAAATAAATCATAATACTCACCATTATCATTTGGGGCTCTCTTTACATGAATAAAGCTTTTGGCCTCTCCAACCGCTTCTGCATCCTCCATCTCTTCATAACCTCGTCCTTCCTCGTCTTTATTCATTTTGTACTCCATAATGGCTGTATGTACTGTAGGTATATCATTTCTCCTTCGCTTTGGCATTGGCTTGGTCTCTTTTTCCCGCAATACATTTTGTAATGTTCTTCCAGTTAGTTCAACGTCCGGAGTAAATGTTTCTCTCACTGTAACAGTTGTCTTTGGATGCAGGGACTTTATTTTTTTATTTCCATATTCTTCCCCTCTTCTTTCATTCTTACTCAAATAGAAACTCGGTGTATCCTCTTCTGGATAGCTGTGAAACACTTTTGGTACCATTTCCTGTACATCCTCAAAAGCGAGAACTATTTGTGCCTTTCCCTTACTACTGGCATATTTTCTGTCTGGCTCTTTAATCATTCGTCGATTTTTCTGCAAAGACCTTTGGTTGCGCAAAAGATAATTGCTTTTCATTTCCTTGTACAAACTTGAACGATTGTGATCATGGACAAACTTTTTCCCGATAATTTGTCTGTCTCTGTTTGCTCCCTGATCAACTGTTTGTTTTTCTATTCTTCCTTTTGTTGAATCAGAAGGATGACCTCTAATACTATTGACATGAGGCACTGCCTTTGATCCGGATCCATCATGATCTACCTCAGATTGCGTGACGAACAATGGCTCCGATCCTAATCCAGTCCAGTAGCCAGTTACCTTATCTGGCTTATCCAGCTGAATAGTAGAATTTTCTCCTGAATTTGAAATTTTAATTTTCTTAATTGGGTTAAGGGAAGCAACACTCGTCCGTACAATGTCTGATACCTTTTTAAATACGCTCCTCTTACTTTTTGGCTTGTCGATTGCAACAATCGTATTAGAATCTTCATCCTGAAGCGGTTTTAAAGTCATATCATTTTGTTCATCATCTTCACCGTCCTTGGCCATTATCAAGTCGGCGTTCGGGTCGTCATCTTTAATTTCAACTTTTCTTGTAGAAACCACCTTAGCATCAGGAGAACTTTGTTTCCCTAGAGTTACTGGTTCTTCTACGCTACGAGCACTTATGAGAAAACGTTTTGATTTAGTATCATAGTACACTCCGTCGTCTTTAATACGCCCCAGTAATCGTCTTTCTTTCTCATTTAAAATACTACGCGCCTTTGAATCGTCGAGAATTTTTAATCCATTGCTTCCCAAACTATAGTCGTTGTCGTCTACGGATCGTTTGCGAACTCCAAGGGATTCTTTTGTAAAATCATCAGGTTTCAAAACTGATTCAAATTTATTCCCAGTAACTGGATAGGGACCTTTGTCACGTTTATCTGTAGTTACATTATCTGCATATTGTTCGTTAATATTTACTAATTCTTTCCCTTTTGCTGCTGCTGGTTGCGTTTTGTCATTTTCTAATGAAGCGCTACTGTCGGAATCGGTATTGATATTTCTCTGGTAAGTATGGCTACTTTTACTTGTTGTATCGTAATGTATCGCATTTGGTTCCTTTTTTATCACCTTCTGTTCTGCTTCATTTTCATCAGATACTGCACTAAGTATGCTTTTTTTATAGTTGGAAAGGGTTATTGAATTAAATCGTAGCTCATTTTGCGGAGACATTTCTTCCCTCTGAACAGAAGATCTAAGCAGAGCAACATACTTGTCCGTTTCTCCTGATGAAACAGATGAACCAATGTCATCCTCCTGTGTTATTAAAGACTTTTCTGATTCACCATCTTCATCCTCTCCTGATGTTGAAATATGTAACAAAAAATTCTTTAAACCAGACATCGAAGTTTTTGATCTCCCTTGATCAGTCCTCTTCTGTCGAACTGTAATATTTTCTGCGTCTCCCTTTCTCTCATTTGCTCCAACTCCACTTCCACTGCCACTCCCACTAAAGAGATTATCATACGACTTATCCAATTCTTCTGACTTCAAAGAATCTGAGTTATGATATGAGCTGTCTTGTAAATCTAAAATTTTGTCGTAATTGTTCAGACTCACGTCTTCGATACTACTGCCTCCTGAACTAATCCTCTGCCTTTCAATGGTCCCAACTTTCGATACGTTGTTCTTATTTTCACTTGTCGTGTTCTTAAACATTGTCTCGATCCTATCAGGTATAGTCGATGATTCTTGTTTACCTACGATAAAACGTGATCTATTTTCTACTGAATCCTTATTGGAGTCTCTATACCTCGAATAAAAATGTTTCTCCTCAGAATGAGCTAAAGTATCACTGTTCTTAACATCGTTTTGAAGATTGTCATTCATTACGATGTTTTTGCTTTCATATGCATTTTGCTGCTTATGATTTTCTGTAAAGTAGTCTCTCAATTTGTCTACTGCACTAAAAGAACTGTAGCGTGTTAGTCCAGAGGCAATCGGTTCAGCCTCTTCTATTGTCTTAGGTACAAATCGTTTGTACATGCGCTGCCAATTTTCCTCCTCGCTACCTGAGTAACCTGAGCTGCTTTCTACAGTAGGAGTCAGGAAACGATCCAGATGTGACTCATCTTCACCTATTAAAGGAGTATATTGACTGATATCGTCCTCCACGTCTTCGCTTTTTCTCTTATCCCTTCTTAAAATATGCACTCCTGAAAGAAAAGAAATTACTGTTGTGTTAGAAATTCGATTTTAGATACGAAACGGCCCTTTACGACAGTCAGATGGAGGACCTGCTCAGATATGATAACGATGCTCCATGAAGTGGCGAATGGTAGTTATAGAAATACAAAATAGTCTCAGGGTTGAGATAACTCCTGACTCGAAGAGGTGACCCAACCTTTCTTATGCAATTGACTTAATGTAAGTCCTCCACGAAAAGTCACACCAAGGAGGCAAAAGTATTGTCGGGCCAGTCAAAACCAGCCTTCAGGAGAGGTGGTAAGAAAGCTTTGAAATGTTTAACCAAGAGATGTTTAGCTCTTGAAGAGTTAAAGGAATCGAACCACTTCTTACCCCATTCAACGACAGATCGAACGTCATATTCAAGAAGATAAGATTGTACGCCACAGTTCTCAAAGACGAAAGTTGAGAATTTCCAAGAAGAAGGAAAACAAGGTTCCAGAATAGACTGTTGAAAGAGTAAGACAAAACAGGGGATTTCTCAGGAGTCAGGAGAACCCTCCTAAAGACACTACAATAATCTAAACACGATTAGGTCTAGTTGCTTTAGATCGATCTATCAGTGCTATGATTGTTGTAACATCAGCTGAAGTAATATGACAGCTAATAAAGAGCTTAGCAGTTTTCGGAAGGAAATCAAGAAGTTGGTGGCCAGTGTCACCAAATGTAGAATCAGAACTCAGTGCAAAAGAGTGTGAGTGCAAAAGAGAGTGAGTGCAAAAGAGTGTGAGTGCAAAAGAGTGTGAGTGCAAAAGAGAGTGAGTGCAAAAGAGTGTGAGTGCAAAAGAGAGTGAGTGCAAAAGATAGAAAACTGTTATGATTATAACTATTACAATGCCTCTGTGCCATTCTTAACTTTGCCGTTTATTGGAAACGAGCTGTATCTCCGTTGTAATCGTTGTTATTAGGCAGAAAGCCATTCGCAGACATTAAAAATAAATGCGATTATTCAAGCCTAAATATTTCTGTTTTATTCCAAGTGGCGTTTGGTATAAGAAAGACCTAAAACAGAGGGGACTTATTGCAAAAATTTACGACTATTGGAGCGGAGACCTTAAAAGGAGTAAGAACTAAATAGAGCTTCGACGTAACAAAGCATGTATGTGGATATTTCATTCTTGTGGTCAATGACAACATCAATTTGTAGTAACATTGGAAACAAGTGTAGCTGGATAGAGCTTACTATAATTGGTAATCAGCTTTCTAAAGGGAAAAGGATGGTAGATTATAAGTTATAGTTAAAAGGTTATAAATTTACTATGAATCATTTGAAAGGGAAGTGCTTATCGATACTTGGCAATTGAGGATAGTAAAAACTGTAAAACCCAATAATGATAAATACTTGGACAATACAAGAAGTACATTTTTAGGTATAAAGTGAATTTTCGATTGTAAGCTGTACCCTCGTCTCTTCTCCCATCCGAACAATCTGATATGTTCATACTTGGTCTAAATCGTGTTCTTCAATATCCGATAAATTTAGATACATTCTCGAACCTTACTCGTGGCTGAACTAAGAAGTTTCTCAGTTCGCATCTTTCATCAGGCCACTTCCTCCGATAAGGACTCTGGCGTGTCCAACCTGAAGGAGAAACGCCGCAGGATGAAGGACTGATGAGCAGCCATACCAGATCAGTCCTTTAACTGCAGTCGCCGCGGCAGGATTTTCATGTCCCGCGTCGGTGTAGTTAGTCATAAGTGTGCCTACAGTCGACGTCGACAGTCTACTTCATAAATCTTCTTTCGCGAGGCTAAGCCAAGAGAAGAGACGTAACTCTCAGCAAATGTCCCAAACATAAAATTTGGACTTATTACTTACATCATTCATTTTCAACATTTATTTTACAATGGCAAAAACATTACGACCTTGCTTTCAAGTTTAGAATACGTGTTATTTGCTGTTTGTCTACATTTTAGCTCGGGCGGCAAATCCATCTTGCAATAAGAATATTGTTTTACTTACCTTGTAAACTTACAAAGAGGAGCGACTCCAATGTCAAAATAATTACAAAATGATGCATCCTAATAATCTTCAGTTAATCAACAGTGAATTATCATCCTATATGCTTGCTTTTCGTAACTTCTGCTAAAAAGAAGAAGGCAAGAAAATAGAAATAGCAAGGCGGGAACAAAATGAAATGAAAAGTCTTTGTCTAACATACATACTTATCAAGAGTTGCGTGTTACCACACAGGTCACAATATAGAGGAAGTAGATTATCGCAGCTTGAAAATTCAGGTTCAAAAATTCCCATCCCAAGCTCGGTGGGTGAGCCTGGTGTTGCGTGTTCGGTTTCTCCCAGAGATTTATCTTTTAGGTAAAATACGCACATATTCATATTACTCTTGGGGTTTGGGTTAGGGTTGTGTCTTTTGGGGGGTTTTTTAGTGGGCGTAGTACCATACAAGGCTAACAAAAGGCACTACGTGTATGGACCAGAAGAGAGGTAAACAATGTATATAGCAAGCAGAAAAAGAGAGAGATAGAGGAACAACTAACCTAAAAGAAAGGAATTCCGGGTATATCGGTATATTGCTTCAGAGTCGACTTTTTCAAGGTGAATAATTCTGACATATGTTACTTTTATCCCCAAGATAATCTTGCCATATGTTGCTTTTGTTGGCGTGAAAAGATAATAGTAACAATTTTCACATAAATTGAGCAAAGGGCATTTTCAGTTCATCATGTCTAACGTTCATTCATCTTTAATGTTCATTCATAGTTAATGTTAATGTTGTTTTTCACTGCTTTTCAGTGACAGATGCCAATTTTTATAGTTTAATGCAAAAAATAAATACATTTATTTATTTATTTATTTATTTATCTATTTATTTATTTATATATGAAGTTAATTAGCACTAAGGACCCAATGGTCCAGAAATATCGGCGTTTCTTTTATAACGATAGACCAGATTTGATTACGGTTGCAAATGGCATGGTTTGCTCTACCGTCCATCCTTCGAGTAATAATGCCGCTAGGCAAAGAGGCTGGCAGATTGATAGACGTAATAATTCCACAGAAAAATAGCATAAGATCTTTTTAGCGAGAGGTTAGGTGGATAATTGGAGCATAGACAAAATAGTCCGAATGAGGCCAAAATCCATATGAAAATAAACGAGTCAACGTTTATAGAACACAAAGGTCGTTAATGCTAAGTTGGGTTGCAACAAATTAAAAAATTGAAATTGAAAAAAATTCGACTTGCTTTGTCATAGTTAATTGATATATAGCTTATTAAACACGTGAAAGTAAGAAAGTAACACTGAGGGCACGAAACCATTTTTGGAAACAAACATTAGACATTGTCAAAGGACGCGACGTAGAATGAGGTTGAAAGATCGATCACAGTTAAATCGTTAATTAAAGTATACATAATTGCTATTATACTGAAAATTCAAAATGACTGGGGTCAAGGTCTCGAGCCTTACACGTCATGTCCGTCTGCGTGAATTCTTCGCATTGGAACACTATCCTTTGCGAGACAATCGAGTGTGCTCTCTAGTGGGGACAAGGTAGAGAATATCGAGGTACAAGTCCGAATTTGCTTTTAGACTGACTTGGAAATAATATTTTAACAGACAGAATATTCAACATTTTCAATGTTTTCTTATTTTTGCCTTTCCAGAGGTTTTCGGGCCGTAAGAGGTACTTTGGATACACGAGAAGAATAAAATGGGGAACGGAAAAATGAATTTTTTGCCGGTAAGATCACGATGTGAGAAAACACACGTACAATGAAGAGGATACTATATATATATATATATATATACATATATATATCGATAGAATTGATGAATTATTCGATTTGAGTAAGACAGAATGTTCAAGAATAGCGTTTGAATAGTGTTCCTTTCGTAAATACATTCTTTGATTACACACAGGTCTTGAATACTTGTCAACTTCTCAATCGCAGATGCACAGAAGAAATGTACTTTTTGAAATCAGTTATAATATCAACTGTCTACAATAATCCATTTGGGCCTAACATGGACAGGAAAACGTCAAGTAGGATGCATGACTTCCAAGGTATTGCCTTACCGCACTCTTCGAGAAAAAATTTACCCGAATGCAACACCAGGACCTTTAACGGGAAGACTTGCTGATATAAATAGAATCGACCTTATTCCATGTGCGCTTGCCATTGATGATGTGAGAAAGTTCCAAATCTGCGTGTGCGATATCATTGTAGCTTAGCTTAATAGTGAGTAAAACTCTCAAAATAGGAAAAGTACATGACGACTTAAGAATACAGTTTTTAAAAGAAAATCAAGGATTACTAGTAAAGACTACTAGTGAAGGATAACTGACTGTTGTCCATATTTAACTGTTAAAACTAAATATCCAGAAAGTGAGGAATGTATGTTTTCTAAATTAATTTTCGTCGACGTCGAAGGGCACCTTGTCCGTCTCTGCCGTTGCCATTCACTCCATGGTAGTTTGCTCTGTTGCTGGTAAGCCGAATCCCATCTAGTTCATTTCTGTGTACTTCTTCTGCCAGTAAAAAGAACCCATCATGATCCTCTATCTCTATTGCACCAAAAATTATACAATATGTAGCCATTCGCTTAATTGGTTTTTGATGTTAAGTTGCCCAATATTATTTCGCTGCAATTTTGGTTGATTGTTGTCGTTTGTGTTTTTGAACATCGCAAACGAAGCTCGAATGTTCTGTCTGTTTTCAAAATATTTTTCTGTCAGAGATAATACATGGTATTAACTTGAATATAGCGTTGTGTGGTTTGATGATACTATTTTCTCAAAAGCCTCTGGCTTTCGGCTGAGAAAGAGCTTCAACCTTAGGAAGTTCGCATAGCAATTATGCTACTACTTGAGCTTTGAAACTTTGCATTCCCTGGTCTCTCAGTAAAACTTAGAAACATTTGTCGTACTAGTCGTACTGTACTATCCATTCTTTCGTTAATAACACAATCAATGCATAATATATGTATAGTCACATATACAGAAATATACGAATGTATGGATATGGAGGCGTCAAAGAATTTTGTATTTTTTGTCATATATAATTTGAATACACTACGGGGGAGTGCTAGTTATTTATTATATATGAACTATCTGCGTAGACACGTCAATGCATCATATACATTACTCGTGAGTGGTGCATTATCGCAATAGCTGCATTGAGAGGGATCTCACTTGGATGGAACTCACAACCCACGGAATTAAAGCTAACACTCGTATCATATCACGCGCCGAAACTAAAACGGTGGGTTAAAGGGAATCTCGTTAAATCTTACTTGTGTTTTGATTTGTATCTTCTGCTTTCGTCTAATACATTTTCCTGCTCAGTAGCGTATGCAGGGAAAATTGGATGGATAGAATGGGTGTCTAGGCATGTGATTTAAGGAAATTTTCAGTTATCAAGCCTTTCAATCTATTCTCGCCAACTTTATTCCGTCTTATGCGAATCTCTAAACCACGGAGCACCGTTTTCGAATGTGATGGTCAGACCTCCTCATGTGTCCGAGGAGAATCCACTACTTCTGATGTTGTTGGTTTGTGTTTAGTTTTGGAATTCTTGTTTTATTTGAATACTTCTATTATTTGAAATACTTGTATCATTTCAAATACTTGTATTATTTG
>JANTCA010032046.1:6996-21262 GCA_024741275.1 Chironex yamaguchii | reverse complement strand
AACCAATGTTGCCTTGTTTATTCTACCCATAAGGATATTTTCTGTTATTCAAATTAGTGGGCTGTTAATTTAACTTCTGGAAATTCATTTGATGATCCGAATGGAAATTAGCTCGTAGAAAAAGCATAAAAACCAGAATATTTTTATTTTGAGCAACTAAATGTTTCACAAATGTACGGTAAATGGGTACAATATGCACTTGCCGTTGCCGTGTTTTGTCGCTGTCGCCTTCATCATCGGAGCAAGGCATTGAAATGTGCAGCCTTACCTACACGATATGCCAGTATACACCAGCAATAGTAAGAACATTGTACCTTGCACTCTGACGTTGGGCACTTAGAGAATTGCCATAGAAGTTTGCGATTGCTTGCATTGCTTGCTTTCTCGCGATTAACAATAGAATGTTACATTCAGAAAAGACAAAAAAGATAAGAATGGGACAACCACATCGAAATCCTTTTCTGATTTACATAGATATGCGCATGCACAGGCTTGTATAATGCCCCTCTTATTCACTGGGCATTTAACTAAGTAGTCTTCTAAGGCCGGCAGTTTGAACCTGGTAATCATTAGCCGGTTGTTGAGTAGATTGTTTACTTGGTGGCTAGAGGAACAGCCAGTCTAGTGTTGATAGCGTCATAATTTTGTTTGTTGGTGACAGAAGTTGCATAATATTTTTTGTTTTCTTGTATTAGGAAGTATCTAAACTTGTCTTGCACATGAAACATCCTGAGGTCTTCAAACAACTTGGTGTTCAGCCCCCACGTGGTTTCCTTTTGCATGGCCCGCCTGGATGCGGCAAAACACTTCTTGCCAATGCAATTGCAGGGGTAAGTTTGAAACGCGAGTTATTTTGCTTAATAACAGGTTTTTGTATTTTGCCCTCAACATTTCCGGTAGTGATGCTAATTTAGTATTTCTATTATCCGCAAATGACCAATGTACAAGAACTGTCAGTAATCTTACTTATACTCATTTACCACCGCATCTAGATTGCTCTCCGTTGTCTTGGGACATTTCCCACTCCA
Organism: Chironex yamaguchii; assembly: GCA_024741275.1. NCBI lineage: Eukaryota > Metazoa > Cnidaria > Cubozoa > Chirodropida > Chirodropidae > Chironex > Chironex yamaguchii. The sequence continues at coordinate 20,234 of JANTCA010032046.1, read as the reverse complement.
CAGCAGAGAAGACAGATCTTGTTATGTAATTGTTGCACAGCTCTGCACAACTCTCCAGACGGTATAATGCAGTTGAGAATAATGTGATGACAATGTACGTTACTCCATCCTACGACCAATCTGATCCTTATGATCGCCGCTAAGATCGTTAGCTGTCTTCCTTTGAAGCTTGCAGGAGACCAGTTGATAAAGCCATTTGTTTCCTTAGAATTTTCCATGCGAATTCCGGTTTGTACCAAAAGGTGGTAATATTCATGTGATATTCAATTAATATAGATAAAACTCTAATTGCTTGTTCACAATAATTTGACTTTCAGTTTCCGCTTGTAATTTCTAAGGTGACAAACGTGACCTTTTTGACCGGACATTTCTTCTAAACTTAGCTAAAAGTGACCTCTTTTGTTGCTGACCATATCTATCAGAAACCAGGTGTTTTCTTAAGTGAACTTTAGCATTTCTGTATCCTTACGTCTATTCATCTATAACTACTAGATTCATTCTTCAACTGCTACTTACTCATAAACTGCTACCTACTCCTAAAATATTTGCTGTTAATACTGTTTATTATCGTTACACTTAACAGGAATTAGAACTGCCATTTTATAAAGTAGCAGCAACAGAAATGGTTTCTGGGGTGTCTGGGGAATCTGAAGAGAAAATCCGAAGCCTTTTTAAAGAAGCCGAGGTAATAGACACTTACATATTAAGTGCCGATTTACTTGACGTAGTGCTTAAGGAGTCATACCCCCACATTCGCCCGATTCTAAATATTAGAATAAAAGACTTGATAACCTTGGATTAAGCAAGTTCGTTCTATTGATTTAAGATCCCGTAGGCTAGCTTCCCGTCGATTAATTGTTTGCCCCCAAAATGAAGATAAAGTTACCGTTTTGCAGAAACAGAACTTCCCTGGAACTCACGTTATCTCTGACTGTGTAATTGAGTATCAGTACACTTCTATTCCTTACCACATCATGTTTTGATGTATAGGGCGTCGCCTGTTTCCGTCTCCTTAGCCTTTAGGCTACAAAGCTGTGAAAGGACAGTAAATGCTACAGTAGGGGGCTGGCCTACTAGTAGCACTCTGTTTGACTTCCATAGTTTGTTCCGTAAATGCTGAGTGCTAGGCAGGGAAGCATTATGTACATTTTTAAAGTTATGATGGTAAAATTTTATGGTTGTTTGAAATTACGAATGACAATGTTTTCAGACTAGAATTTTGTACTATTTCATTTAGCCCAGGCGCTCTACTTCTGTGATTTTGGAAGTGATTACAAGTTTTGTATTTAAAAGATAGCACCGGCTATGGTATATGTAAAAGTTTAGTTCAATAACATCATTATCAAGGTCATTCATTTTTTCAATTAATTATTTTTTGTTTATCTTGCTTTCTATTTATTTATTTCTTTAGGAAAGGGCACCCAGTATTCTTTTCTTGGATGAAATCGATGCTATCACTCCAAAGCGAGAAACTGCCTCCCGGGAGATGGAAAGAAGGATAGTTGCCCAGCTTTTGTCGTGTCTTGATGGTATATTTCATTTGATTGTTATTGGAAGCATTTAAATGATTTTTATTCTGCTACAAGCGTTTATTTTGGTATTATCCAGTTACGTTGTCCTATAAATGGATTCCAGCTGACGCCATATGTTTACATTTTTCGCGCCTGCAAGTAACTGGCAGGCAAAAGAGCTGCGGTTACGCGATCTAATGAGAAACGTTTTCTCACATGTCGATCCTTGCCAAAAGTTTACCTTCGTTTAACTTTTTATTTTATCATATCATAAAGTGTTTTCTTTTTCGAGACATTTTACCACATTGTCAAAAGAAGATAAAAAATGGTATAAATCGAAGCTTGCACTCTCAGATGGTCATACACTCCCTGTTCCGTATCTGCTGCAGAAAGAATGGCAAAACAATGCTACTTTGCTGCCTGATAATACTTGGCTTGATGTCTACATTTATCTTATTGATACACCAAGCCTGTCTACGAGAAAATCGAAAGCTTATAAGTCCCTTGAAGTTTACAATTGTTTTATGTGGTCAAGATGTTTTTTTTAGCATGAAATCGATAAGAGCAGTATTTTCAGTTTCATTAAGTCCGAGTTAAACCTTGTCATTTGTGTTTACCAAGATTTTGTCAGGAGTAGTTTACCTTTTTACTGCATTCTTTATAGTAGCATTGAATATTCATCAGACCATGAGCATATAAGGGTTTATTTTCTTTTATGATAGTTCCACGCCAGGATCTGAGTTTGTCCCAACCTTACCTGCCTCAACAAATATTTCATGTACGTTATGTATGCATGTAAATACAGACGTATGTAGCATTGGACTTCGACACTGTTTTAAAGCCTGTAAGAAGTTTGTGAGAAAATCTAAGTATTTAAAATGTGAGAATTTTAAGAATATTAGACAATAGGGTAGCTAATATTAATAGAATCATTCTGAACTTTCTGGAACTTTGCCTTTGAAATCATAGACCTGCAAGTAAATTTCCACCTTTGCTTTGCAGCATTAAAATATCCGCTTTTAACGCTTATATTTTCTCCTTCATCTGCTGCACTTCTCTGCCATCTTCATATGTTTGAGTAGCTTTATTTGTCAGCAATTCAGCATCAAAGATAGAGAAAGGTGTCAGCTGCCTCAGAAGAACAACTGTCTTTGCTGCTTGAAGGTCCTACCGTGGCTAATTGTCTCTCCTGTACCCTTTTGTATCTTGCCATCATTTGGTGTGGCTTCGAGTGATCTATTTTCTTGAAATTGATAAGAGATGGATCCAAAGACATTTTACCTGAATTGATTATTTAAACTTGTAACACCACGCAAATACAACAGAAAAGAAAACATAGTGTAAGAATAAGTAACTTTAAATTCGAACTCAACAATATAGTCAAGATCAAACATTCATTTTTATAAGGAATTATAAGTAACTGTGTCCCACGACTATTATGTGGATGTCGCTTTAATAAACTGATCTGCAGTGGGAGATCCCCAGTTGTTTACTGTTGTAAATGCTTTTTGAAAGTTTTATCGCGTGCGGAAACACTCAAGATTTCGCCTATTTGCCCGCTCCCAAGCATAAGGGTGAGTGGCTGTGTATCCTTAAGGTATTTGGCTTGTTAAATTAAACACTTTGAAGGGGCGCGAGCGTTTTTTCTTCGATGCTATATGTCTTAAAGCGCCTCCTCCAAGTGTTTACATTTTGCGCCCAGGCCACGGGAAAGTAAAACTTGAGGTTAATGAGAACTTTGCATCTGTTCAATTTCCGTCATCTGAGTTCTAAATTTCGAATTTCAAAATTCTTATTTGTTTCAAATACAGTGTTTCTCATTATGTGTGTATATTTATCCTACTATACTGGAAGATTTTACAATTAGTTTAGGTCTTTGGTTGCATAATCTTGCTGTAAATTTTGTTGTCAAGTCAGGTATAGTAGCTCAAATTCAACTTTGGAAAACAATTACTCCTTGCCTGAGAAGTTGTGGTTATCAAGTTCACAGGTTATATGACAAATTTAATGGAGTATCTAAAACCGTTTTATCTTTTGCAATACCGTAAACGGTTCTGAAGATATTAAACAATTCCTGTGGCATGGTGCAAAGTAGTCTTAAATAGACTTGACTTCCATTGACATAAAGCTGTGCGTCTTCTACCTGATATGAAATGAGCACTGCACATATGAGCGTTGTCAATTTTCTTCGAACTCCACTTCTCACATCTGGTGGCAGCTATCCATTTCTTTTACAATGCAAGTGATTCTTCATTGCTTCCAAAAGGAATGCAGTAAGCACTCAAAGTTCCTCAAGGTTTTTCTGCGATTGGAATACCCAAGAGCACAGCAGGAGTCCGGCGTGTTCTCATAGATCTTGCCTGCAAGCCAGTGCGCACGCGCAAGTATCAACCCTTAGGATATAATCATGGAAACCATCTATTTGATGATCTTTTCATTGCAAGGCTATTTGATTTCCATTCATACTTAATTTTTGTGTTCTTTTGCCGTGGTTTATGGAAATGACAGCATTTACACGTATCTCTCGTCAGATTTGGTTAGCAGTGATGCTTATGTACTAGTAATCGGAGCCACCAATCGTCCTGATTCTTTGGATCCAGCTCTGAGACGAGCAGGAAGATTTGACAGAGAAATTTGCATGGGAATCCCAGATAAAGCAGCACGAGCCAAGTAGGTGGAAGACTATATTTGAATTGTTTTTATTTTCGCGTCGTATTGCTCATGGGCATTTAAGAAGCTTTTGACTAGAGATTTTGAGCAACAGTCCGAGATTCAGATTATCGATGACATGTCGCTTTCTCAAAAAATGTGTTCTTGCTAGTACTCAGACAACCTCCAAATAACGGCGTTGTTTAAATGGAGATTGATTTGGTTCCGTTTAATGTCAATGGTTTTATTTTGTAGCCTATTTTACCGGTGGCTATTTTGATTTCTATATTACTTACTGAAATATGCCTACCTTTCTCTCTTTGAATTCGTACAGGATACTTCAAATTCAGTGTAAATCACTCAGGTTAACCGAGGATTTTGATTTCGAGGACGTTGCTAAGCTCACACCTGGTTTTGTAGGTGCAGATCTTATGGCCTTAACACGAGAAGCTGCAATGTGTGCTGTTGACAGGTAAGGTAGACTGGTCTTCTAATTTTCGTTCTTCAAATTACAGCCCAATGTCGTATGATGTGCAATATTTATTTTTTCTTTTCTAACCCTTACTTATTTTCATGATTCTGAAATCGATATGCCCAAAAACAGTACATTTCTCTGTCGTCAAATGTACGTAGACAGTTTCAAGTTGATGTTATTAATTAAGGAGTGAACAACCTTTTAGAAACAGTTGTGTCGTGGCAATTTCGGGTTTTATGACTTTAAGCATGATTGAGACAGTTAGACAGCGTGCCACTTCCTGATAAATGCATTTGTGTCTGCGAATAAGATTATTAAGGATATCTATCGTTATGATTTATATATGTTATATTGTAATGTAACAAGTGAATTAAAAGGCGTACTGAAAAGACATGTAACGGATATGTCTTAGCGATCATTTGTCAGCTGTTGAATATATTGCTTGCGAGAGTATGGTAGAACATTTGAAGTATCTATACATTATTTTTTGAAATTCATCTTCTGTTCTTAGTCTTAGCCATAGCGCATTGTTTCTTACGATAGAGCTTTTCGAGAGTTAAATACAGCAACGAAGTCCATTGGCGAAGCCACAGCAATGGAGACTGGTGACCAAGATTCTCCGCCCCAGGACAATAAAGCAAGTGTGGTATGTTGCAAAAAACTTTGGACATCGTTCTCTTTTTACTGTCTGTGATCATTGTCAATTTATTGGTGTACACCGAAAGGTTAACTTATTGTGGTTTAAAATGTGTGAAACCTTGTTGTACTCTATCGGTATTGATTTTTTTCGTTGTTGTAGACTTGTTCCTCTGTGTATAAAATGTCTCTTTGCCGTTTGTTTTTAGGCAGATTGTCCCGCTCCCTTCTTGGACAGTAAGTAATCTTTTATAATTCTAAAGTATCTTCAGTTGTTTTATCCATTATAAATCGTTTTGTATTTAAGCCATTATTTTTCACCTGCGAGTAATGTGACAGAACTTTCTTCCAGTGCTATGTAATAACTAACATTTATCTTTATTTTCGCGCTAAGAAACTTTCGCGGTGGGAAAAGCGTAGAAAAAATAGAACTGTTCTAATTCAATCATTGTCACCATATTGTGGTAGAAGTACTCCGCGTCCCTCGGGTGTTTCATTACTATCGTTACCCTAAGGAAGTTTGAGCCATCCGAGGAGTGTTTGGGCAAACGATTGAACCCTTCATATAGGGGTCATAGGAAATGGAAAATTTTGGGAAGAAATTTTTTCACATTTTTGGGTCAAAAAACTCGCGCGATATTTTGGGTTCGAATATTTCGAGGCACTATCTTTTCCGAAAATGGTGAAAATAGTGAAACGTTCTGCCAAGAAGTGCCTCTGCCCTTAAAGTAACTTGCCTTGAGATCTAAAATTGACCATCATTATTTATGATCTTTAATTTGTAGCGTGGAAGAAATTGAAGGATGATCCACCTCTCACCGGCGAGCAACTTGAGAACTTGTACATTGAAAGTCAAGATTTCAAGGTATTGTCGGAGATTATTATGTAAAACATCCCTCATATTTCAAATCAATTACGAGTGGGATTGCACTTGATTTCTTTGCTGTGTTGAATTCTTATCACGTCGGGAATTTATCATTCTCTTGGTGCTGCCAGGAAGAGCTAAGTGTGTATTCCTGGAAGTGCATTTACCATTTACTGCATTGATTGGTTTTTTAAATTAGTAATATGTACAAAATTATTATTTTCGTGAACGACATCATAAGAAACATCTTTACTCATTCCCTGTTTAATTTTAATTCTAATTTTAATAGTTGTATCTACTAGCTATGTGTTTTACATTGTAGACTGCGTTGCCATTGGTTCAACCATCGGCAAAGAGAGAAGGCTTTGCCACTATACCAGATGTATCATGGAATGACATTGGTGCCCTTGAAGACATCAAAGAAGAGCTCAGTATGGCTGTTTTGGTAAGTATTATTGCTCATTTGTTGATGTTTCATTGACTTCTTTGCTTTCTAACCAGCCCAAATTGAAAAACGGTCTAGATTCATTCCTTTTGTTATCTGACTTCGCTTGTACTCAAATGATTGCTTGTTAACCAATACAGGGTGTTGCGGAAGAGTACTGTGTTTATGACCATAATTTTTGGGAAAAAAACAAGGTATACAAAGTGTGAGAAGCAGGAGTGTCGAGAAATTGGAGTATATATGGCGAAGGTCTAGGACTCAGACCTCCAAGGGCCTTTGCAGTAGTTTCCCACTTTGCAAAAGCAGAGTCCTCCATTAGCAAACTTAGGTTAATCAAGAACCTCGTTTGAAGTAAAATTATTCAGTTTTGCAGAAATCATGTAAATTAATGACTTTTAATTTATGTGATTGTAAGTAAATGTATCAAAAGTTATTAGGCCTTCGGAATTTGTGCTTACGTAAAAGTTAAAGGGTGCAGTTTAACTCCACTTATGAAACTGTGCTACAAATTTTAAAGTTCTTTGAAACGTAAACAAACGTATTGTTGTAAACCCGTTTATTGTTAATGGATGCTGTTTCTTCTGGCTATTAGACAATCTTCTTTTTAATTCGATCTTAGGCCCCTGTTAGAAATCAAGATCAGTTTGATGCCTTAGGATTGAGCAATCCTCCTGGAATTCTTCTGGCGGGACCTCCGGGATGTGGCAAAACTTTGTTAGCAAAGGTTTGTATTTGCTACTCTTAACAGTAGGTTGTCTTTCGTGTGTTCATTACGTGCAATGGTAGCCACATTTTTCTCCTAGCAAAATTCACAATCTTTATTAAACCACGAACTCACTCTGCTCATAGCCATCAGTCGCGTAAAGCGTTTTAATTGGCAATGTTTTATTATTATGTCTGTAATTTTGAGTAGAGCAATTACATTTTTGAGTGCCAAAATGTTGCCTTTAAAATAAGGCGAATAGCCTCGGTTATTGATGGGCTTAAATATCCCGTCTCCTTTTCTATCTCACTATTTCTACGTCACATGGTAACTAGGCTGGCACATTCGCTTACAGCTGGAAAGGATAACTCATTCTGAAAGATGTGATGATATCATTGAAAAGGATGAAATCCTGAATTAGATTAGAAAAAAGCACTATCCGGCTGACTATCCGGGTGTCACAATGTTGTCTCAGACAATTTGAATTACGGGGATGTAAACCTTAAGGGATTTTGGTGACAGGAGATGTTGTTTATCGCTAAATCACATTGATTTTCATCACATCTCAGGCGCTATTGCTGTGTAGAAGTTGATTAAGCCTTGATAGGGCATACCTGACATCTAATATATTTATCTGATAGATGTAATCAAATAATATTCGGAATTATGGACATTCTCCCAGTGAGTAACTGAAACAAGTCAAACACACTTGCATTTTTATAAGATATATCTGTCATCAACAATACCCTGTAATTGGAATCAGGAGCAAGGTTGAAAAGCATACGTAATTGTGTTTTTTTTGAAACACTGGTTCAGATGTGTCCTTTCCGCAATTACGAGGAAAGACACAGTTTTCAAATGAGCTTGAATATTGTGCTAGAGCCTTCCTTTTAATACAAAAGGTTTACCTTAAGGAAGCGTAATATTATTCTCCACCTAAAACCAGAGAATATTGCTGTAGTCCCCTTTAGATTTTCCAATGTAACAAAATTTAACGTTAGCAATGCAGGTAAAAGGTTCAATGTTTCATTTTTAATCCCGAAGTGGGTGTCATAGAAGTACACATTGCATGATTGGGTTATACCTAACCCTAGATTTCTTTTAGAGAATATCGGCACGTTTTTTTTTCTGCTGTGGAACCGTCATTTGAATTGTGCGTTTCTAAACGTTTTTCCTTGGTTTATCAATTCGGCTTTAAATATGATGGCAAAATCTTGGTTCCTCTGCAGGCTGTTGCAAACGAGGCTGGCATAAATTTCATCTCAGTCAAAGGTCCTGAGCTGCTCAACATGGTATAAACTTTTGCTTATATCTGATGCTGTGTACACTTTTTCTTGACGCTTCCGCTACCAGTGTGTAAGATTGGTTACCTGCCCTTGCTTTGGATATACATTTGAATTGGGTCTTTGTATGCCATATTTCTTAAATTTTTGTCTTTCTTATCTTATCGATGTTCTTTATGGCTTTGCTATGTCGAGTCTGTTCACACCATTTATAACCCAAATAAGTTGCAAAAAGTATTAGAAGTGAGAGTGAAATCAGATCATGGAAGGCAGACTCACATGGCTTGGGTTTTTCTGGTCATTACAACTAGTAAGTACACGTGAAACAAACTGTATTCGTTTTTAAACACGACAGTTGCTCTGTTAATCTCAAACAAAGTAGTTTGGGATTTAAGGATAATGTTTAAATCCACTTCTAGATACGTCACACAAATTGCAGGTAGGTGGGTTCTCTGCAGTAAATACAGCCACCGTACACCTCGTCATGATCGCAAGTGTGTGTAAAGCAAAAGCGTGTATCTGGATTTCTGTAACAGACCGTTTATTAAGCTCCAGAAGTTCGATTTTTCTAAAATACTGTGATAATGCCTTTAGTATGGTAGGAATAGTTTCGTTTGCTACTTTCACGACTACTGTTAGTTACCTCTTAAATTTCTTGACAATTTAGTATGTCGGTGAAAGTGAACGAGCCGTCCGCCAGGTGTTTCAACGAGCAAGAAATTCGGCACCGTGTGTGATTTTTTTTGACGAAATCGATGCATTATGCCCCAAACGTTCAGATATGGCCGAGTCGAGTGCTAGTGCTAGAGTTGTTAACCAGTTGTTAACTGAAATGGACGGACTTGAAGCAAGAAAGCAAGTATTTCTGATGGGTGCTACAAATAGACCTGGTAAGAGTATTGTAAACATTAACCTGAATATTTAGCATTTACAGTTTGTCATCCTTGTGACTTATAGCAGTAGTAAAATGGCACTAATTTATAATTGTTCACAGGCTCCAAGTTTTGAATTTTCTCTGACCAATTTTACGTGTATATGAAATAAATCACAGCAGGTCTGGTGTTTTTCACTTTGTAGGCAGTTTCGGTCTCCTTATGCGATGTTTAATCGTTGCATTGCGCATCGTTTGTCACCATAAAAATACTATTGTGAAAGTCGAATCTATAGTCAATTCACTTCAGTGACTGTGACGGGATAAGCAAGAACTTATTATTACCCCAAGGTCAGGGGTGCTTACACTTGGGGGAGCAGGAGGGGCAGCTGCCTCCTTTCCCTCTTTGTAAGGGGCAGGGGGGCAAGCATTGCCTTTGGAGACAGAAAATTTTTTCAAATGACTAATACTTTGTTCGATCCCGTTGTGTAAGTTTCTACTAGTTTTTACTCTTTGAAAAATCCCAAACAATTTATTGGCAAAACAATCTGCTGTGGACTCATAGTCAATGATATAATAGTCCGCAATAAATTATCACTTAGGCCTCGTTTAATCTGGTACGGATCCAAATGAGCACAGATCCATTTTGGATCCGTAACGATTTTCCTTCCCTTTTACACTGGGAATTGTACCAGAACAGTTCCACTCAATTAACTCCTTTGTCTCCTTGGTAACGCTGAGTTATCTATTTTTTAAATCAGTTATTTTTTAAAAATTGGTTGTCCAGTAAACGATCAGTACCCGTGTGGATCCGTTCCAGCCGTTTACAGTGGACCTCAATTGGAATGGATCCAAACTTGTACACTTTGGAAGGCGTCCCTAAACAAGTACAGCTAATGCACCCAACCTCTTACACGGCTATTTCACAGTTGAAGTCAAGTCTGTTTCATCCAATTTTGTACCATGCCGCATGCATTGTTTGATATCTTTTACACCGTTGATGAAATTGTAAAAGATAGAACACTCCATTAAATTTGGCATGTAACATGTGATTTTGATGATAAAAACTTCTCAGGTAGGGAGTAATCATTTTTGAATTTGCCCTAAAAAAGTTGAATTTGCGCTAACGTGCCTTACGTGACAATACAATTTTCAGTAAGATTATGCAACCACTGACCGAAGTTAGTGTAACGTCTTACAGTTAGGCAAATACACAAATACATAATGAGAAATGATTGACTTCAAACAATTAAGTATCTGGAATTCTGGAATTTTGAAATTTAGACTTCAGATGACCGAAATCGAACAGAAGTAAAGTTTTGATTAGCCTCAAGTTTTATATTGTTGTCCGGGCCCAAATTGTAGCACTTGGAGAAGGCGTTTTAGGGCAAACAACATGAAACACAAATTGTTCGGGCTCCTTTAAAAAGTGTTGAATATTACGTTAACAAGTCAAATACCGTCAGGATACATGGACACTTAGCCTGATGTTTGGCAGTGGACAAATGGACGAGTTTTTGGGGGTCACTACACACAGGATAAAACTCTCAAACTGCATTTCAAAGAGTAAGCAACAAGGGTTCTCCTGCAGCGGATCGTGTTTTTTTTCAACATCAAATTTTGTGCGTGTAGTGGCCTTATTTTGCCGTGCATCGTAAACTTCGTGAAGTCTTTATTGGATTGAAATTTTTCATTGAAAATCGAAGAAGCTACTGGAAAACTTTTTAAGATATTTGTTTGATATCTGCTCTCAGTAATAAAATTTTTCTGTCTAATTTTAAATGTTTGGTTTACCTTAGAATTTAACGTTAAACATTGCGTAAATTTTGAAATTGCGGCACTATGGTGTCTTGTCACGTAAATTTTGTAAGACTTGAAAAATTTTACTATGTGCCCTTATTGGAAACATTGCCCCCCGGTCTTTAGCGCATGCAAGCGTCTCTGCCCAAGGTATCCATGATCTTTAGTAAATGCATTTGTCCCAGGAAACTTTGGTGTATTGTTATTCCTTAATCCTTATCTGCCACTCTGTACTAATCAAATTATTTGATATCAATATTTTGAAGCTATTTTACCATTATCACTAAAGGTTCTTACGCGTGGGGTCTGTTTCTGTTCTTTAGAGATCGTTGCAAAACAGTGTGACTAAACAGGACAGTTTCTTTCATGCTTAAGCAGCACTTATTTGACGTTTTCCCGCTTTGAGAATAGAACTTTTTTATTTTAATATTTCAATCTTTGAAGCTATTGATTTTACTGTTGTCATAATGTACTTTTGTTACTATAAGAGTTGTGCTATTTCATTCTTGTATGTCATATTCTGTTACTTGCGCTAATAGAAGAGGATTTTTTTATTTTCTGTAGACATCATTGATCCCGCAGTTCTTCGTCCGGGACGACTTGACAAAAAGTTGTATGTGGGATTGCCAGGAAAGGATGACAGACTGAAGATATTAAACAAAATTACTAAGGTATCGGAAGAGCAATGTGTCAGTTTTATCATAGATACAAGTGTTCCTTAGATTTTTTACGTTACATTGTTCTACAAATGTCTGCTGAAAGTGGATCTAGTTTGTTGTCGTCTTAATTTTTTATACGTTTTTGGATCCTGTTATTATTGGGAAGCCCGAGCTACCATTCAAAAGTGTGCAGGAGGCCTGCGACACGATAGGTAAGGTTGCATCATAATGACGCCGCGTCATATTGGGTTGTATCATAGCGATGTGGTATCAATTTTTGTTAAGGCATAGTGACAAAGCTACTTACTAACTCACTTAATAAGGAACATTATAGACCATAGGCATGTGATCCTTATGAATTTCAATGCAGAACAAGGAGAAGCTTAAAAAGAACGTTAATGATAATCAAGTTTCAGATTTCAGTAAATTACAAGTGATAACATTAAAGTCAATTGGTGCGTTTTTTTGTCTGATGTCGATCAAGTCACAACAGTATGTTCTTTCATTTGATGTACTCTTTAGTTTTCGAAAATGCAGCGGACATAGGGGAGCTCAAGGTGACCGCTGCATGTTGTGGCAGTGCATTAGATATATTCATGCAATTCCAAAGTAGTTAAGGATGAGGCCTGCCTTTGGCAGTTTTAAATTAAGATGATGTTGAAGGTTTTTATTTAGGATTGCTACAGTGATCTGATAATAAAGACGTAACGAAAAACAGATTTCCGATGTAGACAGTTCAAATACGAATACGAGTGCAGTATAAAGAAGTTTCGACTTTCCTTTAATTAAATATTGAAAAGATGCTTAATGAAAATCTGATATGAATAATGTCATTGTCTCTTTTACTCACTACTGGCTCCAATACTATATTAAGGTGTCTTAATTATTCATGTAGAATGGCACAAAACCACAACTAAGTGAAGAAACCGACCTCGCTTCTATCGCTGACGATAATAGATGCGAAGGATTCAGGTAATGTATTTCCGTCACTTAAAATACAATACAAGCTTCTTTTAAATAGTTTGAAGCTTTTGAATTACAAGAGTGGTATCAGTGACAGCCAAATGTTTATCAACATAACGAAGATACCATGATTTTTCTTTTTCTGACTGATCAAATTTGATCGAAGTTGATCATCAGAGGAAACGTTATTAGTAATTTACAGGTACAAAGTCGCCATGATAGCGCACAGGGTACTATATTGCGCGGAGAACCAAAATGTCATGAAAGAATGAATTTGCATTCACGTAAAAGGCTGTAGCAGAGTTGTTTATTTGTGGATGATATAGAGAGAAATTCTTTGTACAATTTCTTTAGTATTATTTGTATGCCGTAGAATAT
>JANTCA010032024.1:0-21265 GCA_024741275.1 Chironex yamaguchii | reverse complement strand
ATTTTTGGCCGATAAGGCCTTCTTCGTATAGCATTTTCAAATGCCTATAAGTATTTATGTCGTATTTATGGTCTAGCACAAGTGCGTTTTGCTACTTAGGAACTTCAACCCTATTGGCCGTCGGAAAAAGAACTGAGCATTCATTCGCTTACCGTAAAAATGAAAGAACAGACAGTGATGGGTGATATTGTCACAAGAACAATACTTGTTGAGCATAGAAAGGTACGTTTAGAGTATTGTTTAAATCAGCTCTACTTGATGATTGGTGCAAATGATTCCCATTACTTACTTGTATTTTAATCGTAGTATGCTCTGTCAAAATTATCATGATTTTTGACTCGCGTTTTTTGGCAGTTGTTTTCTTATTCATGAGGCTTGATCCGCATTCTGGTTTTCGCTTTTGATTGTTCATTTTCTCAAGGGTGCTGGACGATAAATTATTCAGTATGTTTCGTTTTTGTTTTTTGAGAACGAATTGGTATCCGTATTGACTATGTAACATGGGGTGCACCTTACTGGAAGTGTTGCACTCCACTTTTTAAGGTTGATGTTGCATCAATGGATCTGTAAAAGAACACAATTACCATGGCAACTACTTTGATTGACAATGTGGTATCTAATTAGTAACAAGTCAAGCGATGATTCATTTTAGAATATCTATGGATTTATCAATATATTGTTAAATGTAGTGTGCATTTATAGGTTCTTTGCAACAGCGTCTAACGAAATCAACTAAAGTGAGAAAATGTGAAGGAATTAAATACATGAAAAATACAACCTTTTAATTTGTTGCATTTTGCAGATAACATTTGCAATTTGTAACTTCTACTTTTCAGAACTAACCCCACCTCATCCACACCTTAAATGCAAGTACACTCACAGTGCCGTACTGTTTCAAAGTATAGAGGTCATTTGTTTGGTTCTGAATGACAAACATGCAATATTAAACGATGGTTGTAATCTTGAAGTCAATAAATTTCAAGTACTTTGGACAAGAAATTTATTTAGACCTCATCTGTGCATAGTTTTAAACTCATTTGGATGTGCAGACGCTTTCTTGGCTGTAAGATTTAATGATTTCGAATACAATGATTCATTAGTTACCAAAATTTGGATAGTCATTACCTTGATTACTCAAACGTTGGTTGCCGGACAACAAATTTGTATAAACATTCCTATTCTTTTTAGGTCTGAAGATTAAATTTCCGGAAGTCAAAGACGTCGCTACAGTATTTCCAGATCGTTTGATCATATTTGACCCTTTTCAATCAACTTTAAAAGCTTAATCCCATACGTGGACGAACACAGTACTATCTAATCCTTTATCTAAATTTCTTTTTAGTAGCATACCCGTTGTAGGACGTAGCTAATACCCCCCTGCCAAGACATGCATTAGGAAGTGAATTTGTTTTCGAGTATGGACACCCCATATCTTCTCCCTCCATTGTGTTCTTGGTGGATATGAAGATTTAAACTGGCAAACCTTAGTTTTTAAATGGTCACGTTACCCTCTAAACGACTGTGGTGTTATTTCAAACAATTTTCTTTGCAGGATCAAACAAGCAAGGAAGTTCATCAATATCAACTTACTAGTTGGCTGCCTAATTCAATTCCTGGTGTAGAAACGGTGATTGAATTACTTCGGTTGGTAGAAAAGACGCAACAAAGTTTGGGTAATGGCACAGTCTGTGTTCACTGCAGGTATGAATCTTGTTTCCTATGCCTTAGACACTTTTAAGCAATTGCATACGCATGGTTATAGTTCTATAATTATTCGTATCGTTAACTGCACTGACCCAAAAGACCCCACTTCTGTATTTTAGTTACGGGAGAATTTGTTTGTGAATATGAAATCGCCTTGAAAATTTGCGATTCATAATTGATCAGTACGATTCATACTCTGGAGAGAGTCAAAAGATCTCATAAACATTAGTGGTAACACATGGCATGTGCATATTGTAGTGGGTATTACAATCGACTTTCAGTTGTTGATCAGTGGGTACAAGACTGTACCACATCTCTGTTTTAAGTGGTTATATTTAAGTCGATGAGCAATGGGTGTTTTGGTCCTTTAGATGTGCTCTGGCGTGTGTTTATTTTTTGCCTTGTGACGTTTTATCACTAGATATGTTCATTTTTCTGCTGATTATATTTAGTGATGGCAGTAGCCGTGCAGGGACCTTCATCGCTGCTTCCATTGTTCTTGAAAGACTTAAAGTTGAGCAACTTGTTGATGTATTTCAAGTTGTCAAAAGGATTCGTTTACTAAGACCAGGTTTTGTGAACTCTGTTGTAAGTATCATTTCTCATAGAATTGGCCAACATACCTTATCTCATTTTTGTTTATTTTACTCTAGAAAGCAAATATATTTGTTAGGATATACCGTTTAGTGAGGTAATACACTGTAGGTTGGTACCTAGTTTCCTTTTTATGCTGTCGGAATGATGATTCTATTATTTTGAGGTGATTACGATTGACTAAGTTCGTTCAGTGCACGGGTAATAAAATCCGTCGAACATACTCAGGAAAAGTAAAATTGAAGGCCGTTGTCTTATCGACAGTGTTGGTAGTTGTCTTCAGAGCCATCATAACCTCGTAAGGAAATCGACTTTTGCTAGTGATGTAGAAATTTCATAACTTTATTGGCATGAAGGTATGTTGGAGAGCGTGTATTGGTCTAGTGGACTTAACTCTGCATTAGCTCTTCCTGCTAGTTTCGTGTTGAACAATATTTCACCGAATTTTTTTGGTTGCTTTGGATTGAATATTAAAATGCCAATGTTTACGATGTGATGTTTTCTTGTTTTTTGTTGCTGTCCTTCCATTTTCTTCTCCTTTTTCCCCTACAGGATCAGTACATTCTGCTACATGACATTGCTTTGAAGTTTGTAGACTCCTTTTCCACTTATGCCAACTTTTAACATGTCGGAAACGGGCAAACACAACGATTAGCAAAACTATTTCTTAAACATATGGTGTGGACTTGTCTTTTAAGGTCCAACTCAATACGTTTTCCCAATGTGTCATAGTAGATAGGAATTATGTTTATAAAAGTTTCTTAGAACCCATATAATTCTTTTATTCTAAAATGAAATCTACCTTTACAATTATTATAAAGCAAACTGCGTTTGCTGATATTTGATATTGATGCAAATAGGTGAACAAAAAGTAAGGAGGCATCTATTAAAGAGTTGTGCAGGCCCCAAGGTGGATACTGTGCTTGTTTTGGCACGCGCCTTGTTTTTAGCGCATGGCTTGCCAGAAATCGGAAGCTGAGTATAACTTTTGTGGTTTCCTTTGTTTGGGGAATAAAATGTTTGAACACGGACGCAACCATGAAATAATCAAGATTTTGTTATGTTGTAACCTAGTCAGTGAGAGGACTTTGATTTGTCGATTGCTTGGTTGCGATTGGTATGCAAGCCGTTTCTCAGTCCGTTTTGAGGTAAGAAAATTAATTGGCAACGATTTGTGCTGGCGGTGTATTTTCGTTTCATTTTAATTACCTCAATTATATGTAATGTTGAAGTCGGAAGAATAAATGTCGTTACTGTGTATCACTCTATTGGTGAAATGTGTGTTGGATATCGCCAAGGAAACATTGTCCTAGACGTTAGTCGATGTACACTTATGGGTTATTACAACTCAGTTCATGTTTAATAGTATACAGGTTTGTTTGTTTTCCGAAATTGTCAAGATTTGATGAACGACATAATTTAAAGTGGCAGTTAGAAGAACGGTTATTTTTATCGCTGGAGCTTTTTACCAATAGAAATAAAGTTCTGATTATGACCACATGTGCTTCGATCCCTTAACTTTCGATTGCAGTTTTGCTAAACAGCTGAATGGGAATGGACAGAAGACTTAAAATACGTAAAGACCTCTTGGCCGTTTAACACTTGATGAGGAAACCAATATCAGTAATATGCGCAATTGACAATAATTTATTGTAATTAGGGATAAAGATTGGAAAGAATAGACAACTGTTGGACGAAATAAGACAACATAACTTGAGAAATAAGACTTGTCAGGTATAAACAGAATTTATGCCTGCTTCGTTTTCATAATAAACAAATCACCAATGTGTTGCGACTGTTGTTACAGAGATAGAAATCGTAGTGGAGCTTTTTAAGTGTTTGTTGAGTCCAAGCTACTAAACGAGTAGGTCGGAAGCTACCTGTTTTCTTGCTAGGTAGCTGTGGCCAGGAAGTTGCTTTCTTGCGAGGAATGAAAGTAAATGATATTGGAGAAATGTGACGTATCTACTATCTGCAGCAGATTCCCATGCAGCACTGAACCTAAAACAAGCCCCCCTTCAAACAAACTTCATTAATAGGTCTATAATGAAACTTCATTCAATAGGTTTATAATGAAACTTCATTCAATTGCTCTATAATCAAACTTCATTCAATAGGTCTATAATGAAACTTCATTCAATAGCTGTTTAATGAAACTTCATTAATAGGTCTATAATGAAACTTCATTCAATAGCTCTATAATGAAACTTCATTAATAGGTCTATAATGAAACTTCATTCAATAGCTCTGTAATGAAACTTGATTCCATAGCTCTATAATGAAACTTCATTCAATAGCTCTATAATGAAACTTCATTCAATAACTCTATGATGAAATTTCATTAATAGGTCTATAATGAAACTTCACTCAATAACTCTATAATTGTCCCATTAAGTGGTCTTGATAGAGTGATAGAACAGATCAGTCGGCATGAACTTGGGATGATCTAGTGGTACATTTAGAACAGAAGAGAATAGATTGTTTCCATGGAGAGAAGACGAAAAATATCCAGAACAATGATAAACATTCTTTACAACTGCTTCTTTAAATTCTGAATGTTTATTTCAAACTATTCTTTTGCAACATCCTGAGCTGATGTATTTTTGTTTACTGTGTTGCACGAAAATCGTTTTTGCAGTTGCTCTGAGACGATTGCTTCAGGTCGAACTATTTACTTCCCTGTTTGTGTGGTCACAGTTACAGTACATATTTTGTGCAATTGTTAAAAGAATTGATACAAGGCCGGGTAAAGTGAGACTTTGAAATTCGGACTTTTGATTTGTACATTAATATGCTTATAAAGATGTACATAGTCTTGATTATATGGATTTATGCATTTATGAAATATCTTGTATATGTTTGTTCCTTCATATACAAAGCCCATCACATTTGGGGGACGTATGACAAAACTACCGTATTTCCTCTAATAAAGGGCGCTCTTTCCACACGAACCTTTGCAATAAGCGCCATCTTCTAATAAACACCTCCCTTTTATAGACGCCGGGTCTTAAGTTCAGCTTTGGATGGATCGGATGATTGGCAAATCCGTCGTTCAAAGACGTTTGCGAAGTCTCGTTCATCTTGTACTGCTTTATTGGAATCAGCAACACCACACTACAAATCTGTTGACTTAGTTCTCAATGTTTTAGTGATTGTCATTGCTTCACACAAGTATTTCATTATGGACCACACATAGCACTTTAATACTCTGAGTCTTTTGTTGATGTTCATCTTGATGTTTCGGAGGATCCCAGCCATCTCTGTAAATTTCTGTTTTGCCTGAGCTAGTCTCCTCACGTCCATATCACTTCTTGCATATCTTGTCAGCATACTTCCCAGGTACTTAAAATTTTCCACTCGTGCCAGCTCTTGATTTCCTATTTTTAGGCTGCATCTAGGTGATACCAGTTTCGTGCTCACCACCTCGTACTCCTCTTTTCATAGCCTGCCACTCTCCCAGCTCTTCTTCCACTCTGACCATAGCTGTCTGCTCCCAGTACCAATTTCGGATCAGCCTCAGATCTTTCCCATCAATGTTTATATCCTGTAATATCTCAATAAGCTTTTCATGTCTGACTGTGTCAAATGCTTTGGCGTAATCTATTAAACACAGATATTAATCTGTCTGCTTCTCAATTGCTCTTTCCATGAGTGTCTTTAACATAAAAGAAGCATTTGGGTTACATTTCTTTCTACAAAACCGCACTGTACATCAAAGATTTCCCGTTTCAGTTGTCTTCTTACTCTCATCACTAACACTCTGACAATGAACTTTGTAACGTTATTCATAAACGATATGGTTCTGTGCCGCTCACTCTGTGTCGCTGTAGGTTTCTTAGGCAGTGCTATGAAAATTTGCTTCGTAAGGTCCTGTGGTATGTTACCTGTATCATATATTTTATTTTCAGGATGACATCGATGGAAACATCTTCCGTGGCTCGTTGGCTTCCACTGCTATTTGATATTCTCCAGCTTTCACTGTTTTCAAATTTGAGATTGCATACCCTATTTCTTGCTGCAGTATTTCCGGGCCAGAGTTCTTATTTCTGATTATGGGCTTCGGCCCCCTCTCATCATAGAAATGTTTTTCAATGTATTCGACCCATCGCTCAGGTATCTGTTTCTCAGGAGTGTCCCATCCTTTGCTTGGATGTATCCACTCGCTGAACAACTTTTTGTTGGCTGTTTTATTGATTCTTCTGTGTATATCTCTGGTGGTGTACTTCTCTTCCTTCTCAATCTGTTCACATTCCTCATTAAGCCATCTTTCCTTTTCTTCAAAACGTTGTTTCTTAATCGTTTTATTGCGTTTTGGAACTCTTATGACCTGGTTTTGGCTTTTCTTCTTTCTTCCATTAACGACAGGATTTCATCGGTCATCTAAGGATCATTCTTTTTCTTTTCGTTTTTTGGTATTACAGTTGAAGCGCTTTCTGTCGACACTTGAGCGAGTTGTATAGATCTGCTGACATATCATCTACTGCCAAAGTTACAGACCTGTTGCTTACTTCTACCTTGTAGGCCTCTCGAATGCCTGTTTTCTTTAAACTTTAAAAGTTATGTTTGGCTTCCTTCTTTTTCCTCTTTATTGTCTTAAGCTTCATCAAGAACTTGGCAACCACAGGGACATGGTCGCTGTCACAGTCTGCACTATGGTACGTTTATGTTGATCTGACAGCATTTCGGATTCTCGTACTGACTGAGATGTAGTCAGTATCATTCAGGTAGCCCATGACAATAACAACATCCTGTGATTTGCGCTGTTTCTATGCCTGGATAAAACTTGTCTAGATCCCGCTCTGATGCAGTTTTGAGGGTGCATTTATGTACCTGTGTGACTGGTATATTCGTTGCTGCTCGTTTCAATCGGATATCCAGCACTCTTTCTGAGACAACTCAGTATGTCAGTAGACATTTGGAGTGGAATTTGTCCAGTGCAATTGCCACTCCGTGTTGTTTTTTGTCTCCTCCTGAATAGATTATTATTCCTTCGTTATGCTGATAGATTCCTGATTGAGTCCATCTGACTTTACTCATTTCCAGCATATTCAGCTTTAATCTCTTCTTTCTTATATCATGTTCTCTCTTCATCCAAGCTGAGCTGGCTTTCTCACACTCCATGTGCCAAACTAGAACATATTTCGCTAGTTCGCTGATGTTTTTTGACAACTGTAGCCTGTTGACGGTATGGGTCAAACTGCTGTTCAAGGAACTCCCTACCGAGCGAGGTACTAATATTTCTAACAACCCCATCTACGCTGTTTTCTCGATATTCCTTGATTGTACTATCCATGACTATCCAAGGTTACTGGAGAGGTTTCCCGTGGCCTTTGATTTTCCAGTGCAGTGTTTTCTTTAGCTTTGTCCATCTAATTAGAACCAGGAGCTTCCACCGTTGTGCCGTGATCATCTGCTGACGGTCCTATCCATACTGCTGCTGCCCAGTATTTCACTATTTAACCCATAGCTGAGTGTCACTTGATCCAACTCTAGGGCGTATCCACACACAGGTGGGCCGTTGAGAGGGATCTGTCGGATGTATCACTCCGCCAGTGGTTTCTGGCGGGAACCTCACACTTCGTCTTTGACTCAAGAGCGTACCCACAAGGCAGTGGGTTTTTAACCGGTTAAAAATGACTTAGGGCGCCGGAGACTTGCCAGAAGCCAGAGGCCACGTCAGCGAAAACAGTCTGCACCACTTGTAGGGGGTTGACTTGTCTGGAAGAAGCTGTAGCCGACACGCTAATGGCTGTGTACTTTTAATAAGCGCCCCACCAGACCTGACAGAGGAAATACGGTATTTTTATTGACCGTGTCTGTATGAATTTGCTTTCGTTTTTGAAATGTTTCGCTTTGTTTTTTGTAATGTTGAATGACTTCATTTAATATTAGTGATTCTCAAGTCATATTTTTGAAAAGTTATTTTGAATAATATATTGGAAATAATGTCTGTAACAATTGTGCAATATACTTCGGTTCCTAATTGTGCAAGATGTATCAATTAGAATTTTTGGTATTATATTTTGTCCGTTGAAAATGCAAAACTTAATTGTGCAGAAGAGGTCAAGGGTGGCAAACACGCCCTACTCGCAGTCATTGTCTCACTTTAGTTTAACAGTCCTAAGGATGAATCTTAATGTTAATTATATCTTTGCTACACGATTACTGGAGAAAGATTTTAGTTAGATCGTTCATTGTGTTATGCATTATGAAGCAGCAAACGTATTTAGTGGATAGAGATATATTCTATTCTAAGAAATATATCTTCATGGGGGATGCCTCCTATTTGAATTCCAAGTAGGTTGTGTGGCATCTCTTGTAGTGGAATGTCGATATAGTTTATGGTATCTGTAAGATCTCTCAAATGGCTACCTTTATGTCACTCCTGTCATTGAAATCTATCTCATGTGCCTTACATCTGGTCTTATCACATTTCTTCAGTCTTACTTCATCTGTATGGATACAGTTCAATGGAAGCATATAGGATATTTTCTAGTGTATGGAAGGCACATGTTACATATTTGGTATATGTACACTCTCTGTTGTTCGTCTTCTTGTTGGATGCCGTGTATCTTGTATGTTCCTCCTAGTTTTCTTCCACCCTTGCACCCTTGAACGTCGTCTAAACTAACGTATTAATGTCTGACTTCTTGGAGTCATCAATAGCAGGAATTAGTTTTAGTTACATCATCTGTCTTCCTCCTGCAAACGTACGGCTTGAATCGAAGCCCCTTCCAAATTTGACTCTTCATCGCCGACAAGAATTTCCAGTGAAGTAATCAGAGTATCATAACTCAAGGCAAACTACACAGCAATAGTAACGTCAAGTCTCCTTAATCAATCTTGCCTCAGATACAACTATACGCACCTTGATTTGAATGCCAAACATATATTAGCATAGACTGCATCGTGGTTCTTCTCAAACTCGTTTGCAGCATCAGTTGCTTTTTCTCCCGTTGGAGCTCCATTGGTGCCAGTCACAAATTCCCACAAGCCTTGATTCATCGAACAAAGCTTGATTTCCTTTTTCCAAATGTGGTAGTCATTACCACCTGACTCTGGGAGTTGGCTGACGCTTACTCTGCCAACTTGCAGTACCACAGCTAAAGCTGAAAGCATATCCCATTGTAGATCGTCGCATATCGAGATCACTTCCCCAGTCCGCGTCAGAATAGTCACACGTCTTGACTTTGCTGTCAACACTAGCTTAAAACTGAATTCTAGTCCAAATTCCCTTTTACAAATCCAAGAATGCATTTTACTCCTTTTCAACGTTCCTGGCCAAGATTGGCCATATCTTTGGACAGGGCTCCCACTGTTGGGGCAGATCTGGTCGGGTTGCAGTAGTAGCATAAACCAAACTTCTGATAGCAGCCTGAAACCTCTGCTTATCAACACATTTTACAATGATCTTTACAGAACGATTGTTTGGTTCCAATGGTGTTCCGATTGGTTTACAGGCCTGGGTGCTGAATTTTTTAGGACATTCTCTAAATATGACTTCGAAATGTTTCCGATTTTCTCTATCATGCTGAATAGCCGTTCTCAAGCAATAATGGATCTCACTTTGATCCTCCATCTCAATTCCCTCTTTTAGAGCCACTTTCTTGCTCTCAAGAAGACTTTTGTCATTTGAAACTAAAGTCAAATCATCAATATGAAGAAGAATAAACATTATTTTGCCTTTTGAAACACTTTTAATATAAATACAACTATTAGCCTGAGCTTGATGATAACCCCGATTCCTTAAATGACCATCCATGGCCACATTGCAACAACGGGACACCTGTTTAAGACCACAAAGACTCTTATTTTGCCTATACTAACATAATCCGGTTTCTGTTTGTCAGCATAGCCGTCAGGTTGGCACATGGAGATATTCTTGTCCAATTTGCCGTTCAGGGAGGCCGTTTTAACTTCCATCTGTTGGACCTGCAGATCTAGCACTTTTGCAATGGCTAAAATAACTCAAATAGACTTATACCGGGCCTCTGGTTGAAAATTTCATCATAATCAAGCCCATCCTCCTGCGAGAATCCCTGAGCCACTAGACGCCCTTTGTAATGGTCCATGGAACAGTCTACGAGGCCTCGCTTCTGGCTCCTTGATTGTTTTAGGCTCATCCCATACAGTTTCAGTCCACATCACATACACAATTCCAAGATGCTCACTCACCTACCATTCACCAAAAATCGTACCCAGGGTGTCTTGCCATGGTTTTCATGTTCTAGTGGACGAACTTATGGAAACTTCTCTGTTGCCTTTGTCTGGCTCCTAGTCACTACCATTGCCTCCAATGGCTTACTTCAGATCATCAGACATCGTTAGGCACATTACTTTGAGCATTTGTGGGTGCTTCCTCCACATTATGCTCTTTGCCTCATGCCAACGTCCTCATCTGGGTCCTGAGGAACGTCGATCTGCCCATTTTCCTGACTAACTACTGACTTGTCTTCCCAACTGTCAGTGCTGCTAATTTGATCCTCACACTAAATGTCTTTAAACAAATGTAAACATTTTTTGCTTCTTTTGTAACATACATAACATCCCAACTTTTGTGACAGGATCATAGACTTCCCAGCCCTACCTACACATGCTGTATCCTACAAAGGGACACCGATTGGCCTTCAGATCTAACTTTTTTCACTTATCCTCAAGAACAAAGACATACACAAAACAGCTAACCAATTTTCAGTTTGAACAATTGGTTTTCGACCAAACTGCACTTTCCTTGCCACTGTAACTGTCAAACAAATACTTCAGAGGTACACAGCCATATTGATTGCAGAAGCCCAAAATTTCTGGGGTAAATTTTCATGGTGGAGCATTGACTTGGCTGCCTCAATGGAATTCACTATGACCCCCATTTTGCTCGAGACTTCCAGGAACTGTAAACTCATAATCAATTCCCGGATCACAACAATATTTTGCAAATTCCTTGGAGGTGTACTTGCCACGATTGTTACTTCTGAGCACTTTCGCCTTCTTACTTGTCTCTCGCCAGATCTACTTACTCGCAAAACTTCCAAAGTACCTGATCCTTACTCCGGATCATATACATGTGTAAATCGCATCTCATGATCCACCTAGAAACTCGATAGGCGTTGGTCCACAAACATCCAATTGCACACGCTCCAACACCTCTGTTACAGTACTTAAGAACTGGAGTTCGATGTAAGTATCCTCTAGTGCAAGATTCACAATTTTGGTTGATTTCATCTTTAGTACATTTCATACCATCAACCTTTTAGGTCAGGCTAAAAATTAACATTGTTAGTTCCTAAATGTCCTGTGCGACGATGCCATGGTAGGTGGGCTCAGAGTTTACTCCCTCATCCAACGTTAAAAGTGTGTATTTCCATTCGCATTAAACTAAGCGATAGAGTAAGCCAACTGGGATTACAACTGCATTAACTTCACCATTCCACTTAATGCAACATTTACATTTAGAAAAAATGAATTCCCAGCCTTTCATTTCAGCTGCTAACACAGATAACAAATTCTGCAGGATTTTGGGAATAAACAAAACATTATCTACTAGGGCTGTCACGATTAGAAAAAAATCATAATCGATTAATCTATGACCCATAATCTAATATTAATCAATTAATCGTCAATATGAAAACAAACTTTTAAAAATGTTATCCAGTTAAAAACGCATCAACCGTGAACTCGGTATCGTCCATCAGGTGGCAGCACCGGGCAAAAATCAATGGCCATGTGCTAAGGGGTTTCTCAATTGCTAGCACGGGGTCTTCACAACGGATCAACAGGGATTTTATCACAGGCCCGTGATTTCCATTGAATTATTGAGGGGGGTAGACAAAGAGATCGTACGTTTCGTATTTCCCAAAGGTTTTGGGGGGTTTCTGAGTGACACTAGGATGGCCTGTTCATTGTCCTCTCGCATATAAAATATGAAGAAAAGGAGTCTAACTCTAAAGAATCGTTTCAATCTCAGACATCTCACACTCCAGCTTGATATCTCAGCCTTGTTGATAAGCCCGAATATTCATTGGGAGGACGGGAACAGTGAAGAACATCAGGTTTGAAACATGCTGGGGTTGAATTAATAAAGGACAAACTAAGCTGTAATAAATCATGAAGCGATGTACGTACAAGGAGTACTTAAGCTTAGGGCTATGCAGAGGATTTTTATATGAAACACGTTAGCAAGATAAAATAAGCTAAAAGATTATAGTTATAGCATTATCAATACCGTAGTAATCAACGTATATGTCTCGTGTTTTACATTAGCAAATACAGCTGCTAAGGAGAGGGTACTAATATGGTCCTGTAATCATTAGACACCATGTGTGAGAGCTGATTAGATGCCAACCAAAATCTAATGGTAATCGATTAATCGTGCGAGCCCTATTATCTACATGCATTGTTTGTCGACTTGTGCCAATGAAAACAGAAATCTTGATCCAGCCTTCTCTAAATGCGTAAACGAATTGGTTGTCTCCCAAATAGACTTTCTTCCTATTACAGTATTGTACATAGTTTCCGAGGCTTTCTGAAGCAGGTGTCATGTGTCATGATGCTCCTGAATCAATACACCATGAATCTGAGTCTATCAAAAATGAGTACATGAGCCGACCCTGTTTCTGCCATATTCGCCATCTTTCCGTTGTCATTTCCACCTCCAGATTTACGTGTCATTTTTGTTGGGCAGGTCTTTGACATATGGCCATTGCCATTACAATTATATCATTGAAACATTTTCCCACCGGTTGTCGACGGATTTGTGTGACATTCGACAGCCTTATGTGTCAATCGACAGCCTTATGTGACAATTGACAGCCGTATGTGACAATCGACAGCCTTATGTGACAATCGACAGCCTTACGTGACAATCGACAGCCTTATGTGACAATCGACAGCCTTATGTGACAATCGACAGCCTTATGTGACAATCGACAGCCTTGTGTCCAGGCTTATGGCAATTGAAACAATCTAACGTCTTTTTGGAACTTGAACTGCCAAAATTCTCGGATTTTCGAAACTTTCAAGAGTTTTTGTTAAATGATCTGTCTTCCTCCTGCAAAAGTCAGGCTCAAATTGAAGCCCCTTCTAATTATAACTCGTCATTACCAATAAAAATTTCCAGTGAAGTAGTCAGACTATCATAACTCGGCGGCAAGCTACACAACAATAATAACGTCAAGTCCGACTTAACAGTCTTGCCTTAGAAGATCAGCAAACATGTGCATATTGTTGATATGGCTTAGTAGACTCTCATCTTGATTCATTTTTAGGTAATATAGCTGGCATCGATGATATACCTTCTGCATTGGGGACTTTTCCTCATAACATGCCTGTAAAGTACTCCGTGCCTCTTTTGCAGTGTTGGCTTCATCTATAAATATATGCACTTCGTTTTTACACACCAGACATATATTAGCATAGACTGCATCGTGGTGCTTCTGAAACTCATTCTTTGCAGCAGCAGTCGCTTTGTCTCCCATTAAAGCTCGCTTGATGCCACAAGGCTTGAATTATCAAACAAAGCTTGAAGAGCCATTACCTACGAAGTACCAACAAAACTTCATACATTCAATGAGCAACACACATCTAAACATAATGAGTTAAATAGTATGCACAAACAGAGTAAATATGCTTCCTGTAATATTGGACTTATCTAAGAAAACGACGGTCCCAGTCGAATATAGGAAGAACTGGATGAACAGAGCAATCTGACTTTCAAGGGTAAAAGGCGGAGACATCGATGCTGTCATTTATGGTTCTATCTACTAGTCACAAAGCTTTTGGCCAACCATGGGCTTGGTGGCGCCAATCAATAATCATAAACGAAGGGATTTAAATTCGATGATGCTTAGAATACTACTTTATAGATTGCAGCGCTGAAAGATGTAGTACGAATCTACATTTTCTGGTCGAGACGTTGAGTGCTATACTCTACAACAGCCCTCCCCATTGTGCAGGTATTTTTACCAGCTACTTATGCAGTCTCTCTGGGTTGGCATTGGATGCAACTGCTCGCAAATCATTCCATAAATTTCAGAACCGGTTTGCCTTCAGGAGGCTTGTCTGCTACAGGGGACACTAACTGCGCCATAATATGCTGACAGCAGGCGCCCTGGCAAGGGAGCGCAGCCGACCATGGCCTCCAGAAGATTTTAAGAGAGCCACCAAAGTTAAGAGGGGGAGCCGAAAGCCAGAGGGAGTTCGGTCGCCCTCTACTATTCTACTATTATCCAGCTCAATGTGGCAGTTACGGGTTTGCGAGAGTGCCGTTTGCAAGACATTTCATTGAGCGTAGGCAGCCAATCATGGGTTGAAATAGAATATTCCTAATCAGGATAATCCCTATAAATTTGCATTTATGTTTGAGGAGGCTAGTGATCATAAAAATGTTATTGTTAGGGCGATAACGTTAACGCTATCTCATGTGTATTCTATCACTGTGCCCATCCCTGTTAGCACGAATAGCGCAGAAACGTTTCCATAGTCTTTTGTAACTGCTTTCAGTAAGAGAGGATATTAGTGAATACAAAAGAGAGAACATTGGTGATAAGATTTAAAAATCATAAGAAACTTGCCAGGCTGATAATCTCCTTATAAGCTTTCTTGTTTTTCTTATGGAAGGCGCCATTTTCCTGACACCCCCCTCCTCCCCCTCCGGACGAAAACAGTCAGGCTGCCAATGTGTTAGTGTGTCACATTGTTCCTTCTCGCTGTGGAAGAGAGTTGAAGGATGTCAAGATTGCTGTATTATCACAGTAGCTGCGTCGGGGTCTGGGCCGAGGAGAGTCTGCCGTCCCGTCAAAAGGGACTACAATTATGTAAGAGAAGATTAACTCATTAATTTGAGCTCGTTTGGGTCTCGTCTCTGGCCTTTGCCTAAGATAAGAATATATTTTTATTTTGCACATTGGTAAATACAACATTGCCAGTAATCGTCGCCTGTTACTTTGCATGTAACAGGTGAACACTCTTGTCTGTCAACACATTTTTCGGAAATGATTTCAAGAACTTTCGTGAAAGCGATGATAACGCATACAATCAACTCCACAGCAGCCTCGAAACTTTTTGGATATGCAAGAGAAAAGCAATCCATGGAAAGTGGTCAGGGCAACCTGCCAGTTTAAAGCCTAGGAAATAAAGTTCTACTTTTAACGATCTATTTCAAAATGTAATTTTAAAGCAGGGTCCTGCATTCAAAGCTTGTCATAACGACAACCTTTGCGCTCCATGTCCTGAGCTCCCACCTCCCAAAATGTATCGTAGAAATACATTTTCTTGTAACGGGGAAGAGTGACGTCCTTTGGACTCCCCTGGGAATTGATAACATGAAAAAACGGAATTTCACAATATAAATGGAAAACGCAAAATGAAAAGCACGCGCTCTACCATGCCCACATCTCCAAGCTAAGTTTGAGTAAGGAATGGTAGCCAGCGGAAGTGACAAAGGCTGAAAAGTTTATATTTGGTATTAACTAGCGGCACGTTTGAAGTGAACTCAAAGATTTGAATGCAAGTAGGCGGATCACAGGTGCATTTTTGCAAGATAGGATCACAAAGTTTCCGGGATGTCGTGAAGTGACAACTGTTGTCCTTTTACACAAGATGTGGCAACGGCAAGGAGCTCTCAGTTTTCTGCCACTGTTATTTGTGGTCATTTATTTCACATTTGTATTAACAGCAGAAGGTAATTTCTGATTTGCTTCCTTTGTTTTTGTTGTTTGACACGGAACTTATCCCAAGCAGGTATCGTTAGGAAGAACAGTAAATGGAAATCTAAGCATTTGTCTGTATTGTATCCTGATTTCTAATTCTAGTTTTGACAATCCTTAGTCTACGTGGTCTAGCTTATCAAACAGTGTACTGCATCTGTTATGAAACTGAAATGGCATTGAGCTGGTATTTCCTGGTTCTTGTAAAGACATAAATAAGGCTGCCGGAAGGAACGATGGTGTGATGATCTTATTACATGTAGTAAACAAGGCGAGCTCATTTATCGAGAAGCTTGAGTGGAATAGTAGATGGTGATAGGTTGACATAAACTGTTTTTAGCCCATGTGAATTAATCTGATTTAGAAGAACTTTCAACAGAAATCAGCTTGGTACATGTGATTACTATATTGTGTAGAATATTACAGAAGCAGCTTCAAGACTTTCCTTCTGGTAATACTCAAACCCAGCAAGGTGAAGAAAGACAAAATCATACGTATCTCTTGTGCTTAGAGTAGCGTTTCCCTTATTTGCTGCCCCATTTTCTAATGCAGTGTTAATGAATTCCAAGCGTCGAAATTGTTTCGTAATGACCATTAGTTTCCTTTTGTGATTTACAAAGATTATTTGTCCGTGTTTATGCCGTCCATTTGGGAGCCATTAATGCATTAGTATAGCACTCACTGTTGCTTGCACGAGATAAGTATTGAAATGACAACCAAAAGCCTTTGACAAACTTTGCAGAAAGTTTTAAACTAGCCGATTACATATCAAGATAGCGGACAATTTATGCCGATGAAGCTGATGAAGTAGTACTCAGGAAAGCAAATTCCAAGGTGGTATAATAATACTTAAATCTATGCCGATAAATACTTAAATCTATGCCGATAATACTTAAATCTATGCTTTCCCTTCACTTTGATGACTGTGTTTATAATATTGTAGAGTGACGAAATCTCTCCCACGCAGTTTAATGAGATAGTGGGACTGTAAACTTGCACAATAGTGTATTTTGAGTATTCTGAGCCGAGTTGATGATGTCCTTAACAATTGGCTTTGCCACAGTTTTGACGTATTCTAGTTTATATTCTTGTATTTGTGCGTATTCGTAGATTGGTGCAGTGGGCCCAGTTTTCCGCACTCACCCAGATTTGCAATTGCTCAGAGTATATTCAATTGTCAGACGTTGGATTTGTCAGAATTTGTACACTTGTCCATATTTGTGCACTTGCCCGTATTCATGCACTTGCATGGATTCGTGCACTTTCCTGGATTCGTGCACTTTCCTGGATTCGTGCACTTTCCTGGATTCGTGCACTTTCCTGGATTCGTGCACTTTCCTGGATTCATGCACTAACCGGATTTATGCACTTGCTCAGGCTTTTACCCCGGTCGGATTTGTGCCCTTGGCCAAGTCTCTGAACTTGCCCAGATTTGTGCATGTATTCAGACTATTATTATGAGTCAACGGCAAACAACTTTTGAGGCAGTGGTGGCAATGCGGTTCTATTTGACAAGCGATTGTTAGGTGTTGCAAACTGAGACATGATGTCATGAGCTCGAACGATGGAAACAATGAGTCAAGTCTTTTAAATAGGACTCAGCTTCGTTGTGTCCCTAGTTTTCTCAGAGGGAGGTGTAGCTTAGCAAGAAAAGGCCTTCAAAGTAAGGTGAAAATCACTGTTCACTCTTCTAAATTTAAATATACCGCTAGCTGCGGTGGTCAATTGTATATATATGTATATATATGTTATGAGCTTATATATATATATGTTATGAGCTTACAAATGATTTTAAGTTTCTGGCTAAGAACACTGACTGAGATCAAATTATTTTTGCAAACAGAAGAGAATGCTGGTTATGAACCCCAAACCTCTGCCCCAACGATGAATTTATGAACGGAAGTTTCTCCAACAGATTTGATAAAGAAATGTTGGCTAGTTGCTATGAAAACGTTTGTGTCACGTGACAAACACGCAATGCATCATGATTGAAATTTGGCAAAGGCGTTCGTTACATTTGTGTTTTATTCGGACTGTACACTTTACGGCTTTGATAGTTTCAAATATTCTGAAAAACTTTTCCCGCGATTGAGCGGCGCTTGTCAGCCAGTCAAAACTGTTTATTTTAAAAATACAAATATTTGCTTTGTAGAGAACCGTCACCCTATTTGCCCTTGATGGTCAACTTTGGTAAATAATTTGTTCTTTAATTGACCTGAAGCACGGATGTAAGTCGAGAAGAGAGTTATTTATTCATCGAGGGAGTAAATTATAACACAACTAGTCTATGACGCAGGATAGGCATGTAAAATTTCTTAAGTAGTTTAATGAACAACTAATTTAGTATGTTAGTACTAGTTGGACATTTTTATTGAGTTGTTAGTATGGTACAATTTAAGTCTTCGTAGTCCAGGAGTATACAAATGAACATTTAGTGATTTCCAATTGCATTTCGTTCACACCAGCCATATCTGTGGTGATCCTTGTATGTCAAATAACATTAAAATATTTCTCATATTAGTTTACTGTAGCTGTCATTGTAATCATGAGCAATTAAACAAATAGAAGTAAATGAAAGCGCTATTGATGACTAAGGCTGCTTGAATTTCTCTTGGCCAATAGCGCAGATTTGAATATTCAGTAGATGAGGGAACCGTTCGACTACTGTTAATCCGTCTTTGTTCTTGCATGTTTGATCAAACAATCTTCTGATTACGACCAATAACAGCGTAAGTTTTTTTTGACTTGCACAAGTAAATGATCCAGCATAAGGAAAAAGGAGGAAGGGCGTGCTGAAACTTAACGCTATGCCAGTTTGTCACCAAACCTTTAAAACTAACCCTACCAATGTCGTTGTATTTTTGTGCAAATCTTTTAGGCCTTCGTTTTCAAAAGGCTATATGTAGATCCCTTGTACCCCACTACTCCCGTGAATAGAGCACGATTTGTAATAGGAATACTTTACGCGGTTTTGGACTAGTCCTCTAAGTAGGGATAGAATATAAGCGTTGTATGTCGACAATTTGCGGATGTATCGTTATCGTCTTCAAGAGGGCGGTAAAGTAACAAACGTTCTTCTCATTCATAGCAGTACTGCCAGTACCCGTGCAATAGCCCAATCGATAAGTTCAGTTTTATGACCCACATATTACTGCTCCACATATTGCTCTATGTTCCAAGTCCTTTTGGGTCCCTCAGGCTCCAAAGATGATGGATAGGTTTTATTTTTGGTCCCTAGGTGTCCCCTTTTTGTGAAATTCAGTAGCCATTAATTGTGTGCAGTAAGTATCTGCATTGTGATATTTGTTGCTCAGATCTTGGAGACTAAGAACTACTTTGTTCGCTAGTGAAAGTGCCATACATGTTTGTTAACAAGTAATACGATTAGATGGTCCCGGTGACTCGTATCCGCTGCCAGAACCTTGAGTATATGATATATGATCTACAAACAACTTTGCAAAACAAGAGACTTTGCATTACTTAGCAACTCAAATTAAACTCAAATTCAAAACCTTTTGCACTTGTAATATCGGACGACGATTCAAACTTTGTACCCTCACCCGTACTCACACCCGTACTCACACCCGTACTCACACCCGTACTCACACCCGTACTCACACCCGTACTCACACCCGTATTCACACCCGTATTCATGCCCGTACTCATGTCCGTACTCACACCCGTACTCACACCCGTACTCATGTCCGTACTCATGTCCGTACTCATGTCCGTACTCATGTCCGTACTCATGTCCGTACTCATGTCCGTACTCATACCCACACCTATACATCAACCCACCCACACAAAGGCAAATAGGGAATGCAATAGCTTCATTTGCTGGTCATCTAACAAGGATGTGCGATATGTAATACGGACGACTATCTGGTCTTGCTTTTGTCGGAAGTGTTTAAACCACGTGTGTTTACGCGCATTGCTGTGTACAAATGTACTCAAAAAGCGGTATAATCTCATTGAGGCCAGCATTAAATTTAAATATGGTTTAGAAATCAAAAGCTTGCATAAGATAAACAAACAAATCGTTGAAAACACGCGTACAGTATACACAGCTGAAGTAGAAATCACGGCTTTTGTTAATTCCTGTGTACTGTTACTTCATGAAGTCGGAGAGTTTTTAGAGGTAAATAACTCTGTCATCAAATGCTTTGATTACTCGTTGGCTTAGTTTAAAACTTTACATCAACAGTTGGACCATTGTATGCATGGCCAATATTTTCTGTAATAACATGCGTGCATTTGGTTTGGTGCATACTATTTTGAGCACAGGTTCGTTGAACTAAAAATTTCCTAGGAAGTTGAGATTGGATTACGAACAGGGTAAAATATAGTATTATAAGCTTCAGTAAATTTCACTGATTCTCTTGATGGCTGCCTATTTGCGTAGGACGTTCAAAGCAAAGAGTGGTTGACGACAATGGTATTGGAACTTGAGGATATTTTATCTGTTTCCTCCCTTTTGGCCTTCCCTTCTACCTTGCTTATTTTTTACCCTACATACCTTTCCTACCTTTCCTACGCATCCTACCCTTGCTACCCTTCCCAACCTTCCCACCCTTCCTACCCTTCCTACCCTTCCCAGCCTTCCCACACTTCCTATCCTTCCTACCCTTCCTACTTTTCCTACGTGTCCTACCTTTCCTTTTTTCCCTACTTTTCCTACCCTTTCTGCGTGGCCTACCTGTCCATTTTTCTTACCTTTCCTACTTTTCCTACGTGTCCTACCTCTCCTTTTTCCCTACTTTTCCTACCCTTCCTGCGTGTCCTACCGGTCCCTTTTTCTTACCTTTCCTACCCTTCCTGCGTGTCCTACTTGTCCTATTTTCTTACCTTTCCTACCCTTCCTGCGTGTCCTACCTGTCCTTTTTTCTTACCTTTCCTACCCTTTCTGCGTGTCCTACCTGTCCTTTTTTCTTACCTTTCCTACCCTTTCTGCGTGTCCTACCTGTCCTTCTTTCTTCACTTTCCTACCCTTCCTGCATGTCCTACCTGTCCTTCTTTCTTAACTTTCCTACCCTTCCTACGTGTCCTACTTGTCCTTTTTTCTTAACTTTCCTACCCTTCCTACGTGTCCTACTTGTCCTTTTTTCTTACCTTTCCTACCCTTCCTGCGTGTCCTACTTGTCCTTCTTTCTTAACTTTCCTACCTTTCCTGCGTTTCCTACCTGTCCTTCCTTCTTAACTTTCCTACCCTTCCTACGTGTCCTACCTGGCCTTCTTTCTTAACTTTCCTACCCTTCCTGCGTGTCCTA
>JANTCA010032013.1:0-21268 GCA_024741275.1 Chironex yamaguchii | reverse complement strand
CGAGGATATAAGAGAGCTATGGAAATCCAAATCATCTTTTTAAAATATTCAATATGATGTCTATACGAACACAAAAGATGTCCTTAAAGCATTTCTTACAGAGGATGAGGACAGACTTCAAAACCACCTTATCTCACAAAGCTTCTCTTCTTAAATGTGGCTTATTACTCTTTATCTACACTTAACTTTGTCGGCACAAATTACGTCCCGACCTTTTAAAAGTATCGAGTGAGTGCCTATACATCCTGGAACTGACTGTTGGCTTTAAATCCAATCTGCATGATAACTGTCTATGTAAACAGCAAAAGTATGATAACTTGATTAAAGAGTTATCAAATAACGCAAAAAAGACAAAACAATTCAGTGATTAGGGTAAATATACCGTTACTCCCGAAGTGGCGAGCGGGTGCGATGGGACACTGCAGGACAACATCGCAAGGTAATCTTAAAGAAAAATTCCCTGAATAGTGAGCTATAACAAAACAGGCTTCCAGGGATCAAAATGTAGAAGATTTTTGTTCTTCTAACCTCAGCAATGTGGTAATGCTCCACTCCTGACAAATATATGAAAGCACTGTGTCTGTTGAGGTACTACGTATTTCTGACACGAGAATTTTCGGATAATTGCCACAGCTAGATCGTCCTTTCATCTAAGCTTATTGAAGTCTGTCTACATTAAAACAACAAAACCAGTACTCTGTAGTTAGAAAGAGTTCGTTTTTTCAGTTGGACTCTTCCAATAATGTTTTGTTTCTTCATTTTCTCTTTCTTTGTTTCTTTCTTGTTTACGATTGGCTAGTTTTGCTACATATTTCGTATAAATAGGTTGCCATATACATATACTTTCCTTTCTGACGTTTCGTACTCTGAAGAGTGTCGGACGAAAAAAGCTTGTAAGCATGATTTTAGCGCAATGTTGCAAATTTTCAAGGTGATTTTGAAGTAAAAATTGTAGTAAACCCGTCTGCAAGGCTGTTTTTCTGTCACTGATAGCATACATTCATTCCAAAACTTTGATGGAGGACAATGTTGGATTTATGGCGTAATGTAGAATGGCAAACCGACCAATGAGTAAAGAAAGACAAGTCAACTCACCATTTCGCTAGACTATCAAAGGATAGAAAACATACCCCTCTCCCGAACTAATCTTATCTTGATATCATTGATAACGAATAAATTCTACCTGCTAATCTTCAGCACTTCGGCTTTCCAATACTAGCTTCCCTTAAAGAATTGTTACAGTTGCTGCGAGGTGCAGTATTCAAAGATCGTTTCGCAAAGTATTCATCAAATTCAATGTTCGAAACAGGCAGCTGATCAACGAAAATAATTAGTCATTTCTACCGAGTCTTTAAAAGAACTTCTCTTTTTCTTCAATAAGTCGTAGTTTAGAGCTGTTTAACATTGTGATCTTAATACAATTATTGCCTGTTTTGCTGCTTTCTTTTGCCCTTATCCAAGTTTACTTTTTTTGAATTTGAATTTTTCTTTCGGATAAACTTGCCAAAAGCCAAAGAATTTCTCATACTAAGATAAACCGATCCAGAGATAGCCTAGGT
The DNA here is from genome assembly GCA_024741275.1 of Chironex yamaguchii. Taxonomy (NCBI): domain Eukaryota; kingdom Metazoa; phylum Cnidaria; class Cubozoa; order Chirodropida; family Chirodropidae; genus Chironex; species Chironex yamaguchii. Next base: position 19,709 of record JANTCA010032013.1, on the reverse strand, counting down.
AGGTGATGTTGCCTTCTAGTGCTTGGTTCCAATGGTTCCAATACAACTTACTTTCCCGTCACATAATTGTTCGAGAAGAATTTAAGAAAGATATGAAACAGTCAATCTTTTTCGGCTAATCAAAATAGTAATTTGCATTGTAAAGGAGGCAAACATTTGATGTACAATGCGCGTTATGTTGCGTCGCTCTCTCAACGAAAAGCCATCTGACATCACTCTCTTCCAATTTAACGTCAGAATAGTGACCTACGAACAGTTTAGTCGGTATGGAAATTGTTCACACTGAATAAAGCTCAAAGCATAATATACGCAGCAGAACGTCCCACGAAGTGAAAATGGCTGAATTTTTTGAACACGAGTCCGAGGAGGAGTATGTTACTGCGAATGTACTCGACCAAGGTCTTGGTGAGTATAATGGTGGACGAAATGATGAAGGTGAAAGGCACGGGGAAGGCCACGCCATATTGCCTAATGGAGATCGATACACCGGGGAGTATGTCCAAGGTAAAAGAGAAGGTCAAGGAGTATACTATTTTGCTAATGGAAGGTAAGGGTGAGTTGGCAATAGTATTGTTGATAATTAGCTATTTTGGCAAGGTAATGCAATTTATCGGCTTGTTAGCACAATGAAAACATTATTATCGGCAGGCATTTAAAAACAGTGGGTGTGGTTTTCAAGCACGAATCTTACAGGTATTTGAAGCAAACTAATGCTCTACCAGCCTGACCATTGATTATTGATTAAGAGAAATGTTGTGAATAAAATAGAAACAGTTATTGAAGTGTAAAATGTGACAAAATTATGATCAGAGTTAATATGCTTTCTTATTACACACTGTGTATTCCATTTCTTTTCTAGATATCATGGTCAATATAAAAACGGAAAAAGAAATGGATATGGTATTATGCATTATCCAGATGGATCTCGATATGAAGGCAACTTCAAGAATGGTGACAGAAGTGGTCTTGGTAAGTATATCTACGTTAATGATGACACCTATGAAGGTGCATGGCTGCACGATCAGAGAAATGGAATTGGCACCTATACATATGCAGCAACTGGAAGTAGATACAAAGGTAGGAAGAAGTGCTCAATATATATTGTGCTAAATTAAACTGCACTATGGATACCACATTACAGTATGATGTATTGCACTGTATTACACTGTTTTCTATGACACTATATGTATTCTAACGGCAGTGTATTGTACACTGTACTGTAATTGCACTTCATTCTATGGTACTGTACTTTATTTCATTGCATTGTATTCAAATGTTTGATATTGTATTATACTTCACTTAGTCTTATTGTTCTGTGCTTCATATCGCTTCATTGTGTTAAACGAGGCTGTAAATTGCAATGCAAAAGAAAATGATGCATGGTATTTTATTACAGTAGTCAATGTGTTCCCACTGCAAATTGTTTGAAATTAAAAAATTGTCATTCACTCACGTCATCAAAACTTACACAACAATTTACATAAAGTCAACAATTTTAACATGGTATGTTCAATGAATCAAGGGCTGAAACATCATACGTGGTCGTTATGATTGCCCGAAGATAGCGGATCATAAGTTTACTTGCTCTAGTCACTTTTAAATTGTCACAAAATAGTTCAATTAATCTGCTACACTAGAAATTGAATACGTCATTTACTACTCACTGGAATTGAAACACCTCCATCTTTATTTTACAGGGACCTGGGTAGATGGCAAAAGAACGGGACCAGCAGAATGGATTCACAAAAATTATCATTATGGTGGATCATTTGACGACGGCGTTCCACGTGGAAGAGGAAAGTTTGTTTTCAAACATGGCGCTGAGCAACATGGATTTTACATGATGAAGGACATTGTTCAACAGGTAGACAAAAGAATGGAACTCATTGGTACAGAGCCAGTTTGGACATGCACATACTTAACCATGAACCACCAGGAAAAATAAGCGATATCAGCATGACAAACACTGGAATGTAAGGAAACCAATTTCATGGGGGCAGCAGAAGAAATCGAAGACAATTTGTTATAGTATCCTTTAAACTGACAGCAGATTTAATACGTAACTTATATTGGCAATGAAAGATGCAATCTAAACATGAAATTTACAGTGACATTTTGTGACTTTTTTACTTTCTGCTATAATTAAAGTTGTATTCAAAAGGTAATGTCAGTCCATTACTCAATTCGCGCGATGATCACTATTGTAAATAAAACAAACGCACAAAAATAATTAGATAAAGATGCAGATATTCAAAGTAATAAGCTCTACTTCATCAGCTATTAGTTTCCATATGAACTTGTGTTAAGATATGTACTTCAAGAAAACGCAGAAAAATCTAGAATGCAAAGAAACTTACTTTCTCACCCAAAAACTAGCAGCACGAGAGTGCAAAGGCAGCAAAAATGAGTCAAGAGGGTAACTAGTTTGATAAAAATGCAGGACGCGACTGCTATCACTACTAAATGTCAATGTTACCCCTTCCAATTGCAAAGCAAAAAAGGACTTATTGTCATAAATTCGTGTCGTGTCCTTTTTCCAATTATTTGCCAAGATGCATTACGTGTAAACCTCACGCCGGAGATTCACCTAGTCGCTTATGTCTTCACGACAAATCCGAAAAAAAAATATTGAGATGAGCAGCCTCACTCTCGTGAATGGCTTGGTCTATGCATGGACTCTACAACGTTGTGTAATGACAAGCTTTGTTTAATTGAGAAATTCAGCACACGAAGAAAGTGCAAAGAAATCAATTATTACATGTCAACACTTCCATATGTTTGTTTCATTAACTGGAACGCAGGCAGATGTTAACATTTGCCAAGGACGAAAAAAACGAGAGGTACGCTAACCTTTCCTTTTACTATCGTACGCCTGTACGTTAACGCTAACTGAAAAAACCCAATATGCCAAAGATATGCCACAGTTCACGTAGGGTTTCTCCCGGGTAAATGACATGGAATACAAAATGGTTTATTTGCCTGAAAACAACTGTAAACGTGTTGATGATTGTTGGTTGAAGTGACATGCGTCATTCCAAACTTCATGCAAATAATCATTTTAACTGCAGCAGAGACACGAAATTAAATGCAAAATAGAGGTGTGACAAGAATTTCGACAAAAGATCGCAGAAAATTCTGTGGATCGCTAGCTGTACAATTGCCCATCCAGATGGTCCTCTAAATTGCGAAGCAATAATTCGATCTCTCTAATCGCTCCTGACCCTCCAGCAGGGTCCAAGCTACACTTGTCTTCAACTCATTAACACTTCTCTAACCATCTACAGAATACTAAAACGAGTGATGATGACTGTAATCATTTCTTTTAATACGACAATTCTGAGAATCTATTAGTTTGCAGAGGTTCAAGAAACTGGACAGTAAAGGAAGAATAGAAATGACAATAAAGTTATTATCAAATTTTATTAGATAAACACTAAGATAAGAGATAATAAAAGAGCAGAAAGAACGAGAAAAGAAGAGAAAAGTAAAAAAGAAGAGAAAAAAAGGAAAGAAGAGAAAAGAAGAAAAAAAAAGAGATATATAGGGAAATCATGGAGGCTGAGATGGCAGGGAAAAGATCAAGAGCAAGACAAAGATTGAAGATGTTAGACTGGATGATGAAGAATTTGGGAGCTAGAAATGGAAAGCAGCTAGGCGAGATCACAAGAGACAAAAGAAGATAAAAGGAAGCCACACCACCATAATCGGTCTACGGCAATTAGTTTAATTGATTCAATTACAAGACACTAGCGGAAGAAGAAACACTGAAGCTAGCGCCATTGTTCCTCACTCCATCCTCGGCAGACTACGGATCAGCAACAGAAAAGTGTGCCACAGGAACCTATCGTTGACGACAGGGTCTAAGGATATGAGGTCAAGTTGCATCGCCTCGTGGTACCACTGGCAAATTCATAACGACACGGAGCAGCCTAAGTCATGTGAGGAAATCTGGGTGCGACGAAGCTGTTTAGAATACTGGTTTAGTCACTCTATTTTAAGAACTACAAATTTGTACTGCACGCTCTGATGTGCAGTTGCGGACAATGCTTCAATTAAACATCAGGAGTTTTGAAATAATTGACAAATTCAGTAGGAGGACTCCAAATACGAGTGACATTGAGATCATTTTACACATATTAGTTACTTGAGAAAAACGTACTATTAACTTTGCTTAAATATTTTAAAATACACATTTCGCATTGCAAAGGAGCAATGCTTTAATATCAAAGACAAATGTAAAGATGTGAACAGTATTGCATCAGCAGTGATCGTCAATAAGACAAGTAAACTGTTTCAGAACTTTTAACAATGCATCTGCAGTAAATTGTTTAAAGTTGTCAATAAGTTCTACTTCACTATAGTTTCTACACGACAGTTTTCTCCTGCTGTTGTTTCTCTTTTCTTTGTCTCATTAGTTCTTTCCTTAACTTTTCGACTCCTTCTTTTGTATGAGGCACTTTCTAATAAAACAAGAAAGGTCTGGTCAATAAATTTGCAACGGAAAATCGCACGAGCTATTGATACCTAAGAAAGTAGCATTATTTGCTCTTGGCTGGTATGTGGTGTTGCATACCATCATAATTTTAGAATAGTTGTTCATTATCTTACTTTAACAGTTAGGCAAGGTGGTTACAAAACAAAGACGTGAATATTGAGAGGTTAGTGTGTAGCAGTAGAAACCACAATCAATTTAGATAAAATCCATCTCTTAGATCTTGAAGCTCTCGGTTGCACAAAATAAGAGAGAAATGTTTACAGTTATGTAGTACACAATACATTTACCTGTGTGATAGATATAAATGTAACGGGGGTGCAAGCGGTGCCGCAAAAGTGTTATTGATCCTTGGGGCCGACACCAGACGTGTCGTGGCCCGGGGTCAAAGCCCCCTCGTTGAGAGATTTGTCGGAATTGTCGGAAAGTTTCCAGCATAGTCAACTTTTACGTCTTTTTAAAGGAATTCTATCTGACCTTTAAATTTATTCTACTTATGTCACCTGCTCTTCTTATGTCTTCCATATTTACAGCACTACATAAGCAACTAAGCCATAATGCAGAATGATGCGATACTATCAACTTGGTTAGCAGACTAAGAGCCAAACAAAAAGAATGTCTTATGATTTGTAGGTATGTTTCTTCTAAAACAGTCACAACTAGCTTTACAATATTAAGTATTCCTTGTTCTTATGAGCCTTTGAACCCTAAAAACGAGATTTAGTTTATCGTACTTAGCAGGTAATTCAATTCTAAATAGGATTCTTTTTTACGATGCATGTAATTTATTCTCATTAAGATGGCGAGAGTCTCATTATTTTTATTCATTGGGTAGCATGAGTGAGGCTTGGATCTGGGCTTCCCAAATCATACTTTAACTCGCAAATTATGAATGCTGTCTGAACAAAGAAAAGCCTTAGCTACAGGAATTGTTTCATACATAAATTCTACCTTGGTAAATGTTGACAAAATATGATAATCAGAATTTAAGAAAATATCAAAAACATTAGGATCAGCCAGATTTCCCCACGAAACATACAGAAAAATCCTCAAATCATATATTTTTAAGTACCAATATACAAGCTGTACTTGCCCTGGAATACTATCAATGCGAGCAGCTCATTTTAGTCCAAAGTGTACAGGATGCTTCAGCATATATAATTGCGAAAATGCCGAAGAGAATTTTAGAAAAACGAAATATAAGTTTGAGGAGTGCACTAGAATAGTCTGTAAAATAGAGGACAGGGCAAAGGAGTGAGATTGCTGTTTCAAAACGAGAATCCGCAATGCCTATATATTTGACAATTTGATCAGGTTTGCAATCATGTCATTATGGAAGCTTGTAGTTTATCTACTGAGGCAAAATCATGGTTTGGCAATAAATAGAAACTGTACCGCTTATTTGCAGATTTTGCATTGCTTAATCCAGAGTTCTTTAATGCTGAGAAAGAGTTACATTTATGAATGTGACAAAGCATTACCAAATCCTTGATGCAGAAAAGCTCAAGCATGATTAAAGTTCGTTTATTTAAATGTTTCTTGGCCTGAAAAAGGTCTCACAAATTAAAGCACCAGCAATGTGCATCATGACGAGTTGACTCTTAATCCAAACAAAATAGAACAACTCAGGAGGCCATCAGATATTCGTCTGCAGCTTGTACAAACTAGAGCCAGGAAAACCCCGGTTGGAATAAGGTGTTTCATCGTTCTAGTGTACTCATCACCTTCTGTTGACGATTGGTTTATTGTTGTCAACTGCATGCTTGGAGAAAAAGAGCTTCTTCATGGCTTTAAAAGCATTGGAAACATTCTACCTGCAGACAGCTTATCCAAAGTTATTTCTATTGTACAGAAATCAGTTACACTTTCAATTAAATCTACAAAGTGTGAGCAAACATATTCAAAGCTCAAGCTTGTAAAAAACAATAGAAATAACCTTGGATAAGCTGTCTGCAGGTAGAGTGTTTCCAATGCTTTTAGAGCCATGAAGAAGCTGAAAAACAACTTAAAATCCACAATGGGATGAAGTAGGCAAAGATCCTTGATCCTGTTGAATGCTGAAAAGAATTTGATTTCAAAAGTTGACCACAAAAACATAATAGATATATTTGTGAGCATTACCTTCCAAAAATAGCGATAATGCTTGAAAATCACCTTTAAAAACTTTCAATTCACTTTGCTAGACACAGCTCCAGCCTTCTACATCTTCCGTAGCATATGCTGCTTCCAATTAACTCTATAATCAAATGTGGGACCAAATGGTTTGTTGGAAATTTTTTCTCCTTGCTCAACCTCCCCCTAGTCGCTAAAGCAGGAGGCTCACAATGTTTCTCTTACAGACCCTTCTTAATGGATTGGAAAACACCAGTTTGACTAGAAACTCTACAAAGCAGATGTCTTATCCCAGAATGTCAAGATCAAAGACGTACGAGACAATTATCAAATATATAAAGGACATTTAAGACATTGTAAAGAGAAAGTTAACAATGGTGATTGTTAAAGTAAGAGAAATCACACGAGACAAGAGAAATTAACAAAAGTGTATGATCTACATGACTTTTACATCAGACAACATATATGACAGAGGAGGAGAACCATTAGCAGGTCAATAGGAGGAACATGAACAATATGGCAAGAAGAGAAAACAGAAAGAAAATTGATTACGAGTGACAAATATTATGGAAGGCAAACAATGGTTCAGAGTGAAAATAACCAAATGCGAGCTTCACTCACATAAGTGTCTTCTTCCACAGGATAAATAGTATCCTAAAGAAACAAAACACAGTCTCAAGCAATTAACACACGTGAATGATAAATACAATATAAAATTTTGAACCTAACGACCCTTTTTAACAAAAGTATCATCTGTGAATTTACGACTTTATAATAAAGGTACACAATCTCTGCCTTTTTCACTGTTTTTGCCCTCTTGGTCATGTAATAGGTGAAGTATACATCAGAAAGAAAATTTAATTTAATAAAAACCTTTCTCATAAGGACTGCTAAACTACATGTAAATACTTAGTTATGTAAAGAAAAGATGCTAATACAATAATATGCTCTTGGATTTGATGTATTAATTATCAAATATGCAACGGGAAGCACTATCAGACAGTGTTGACCTGCTACAAAACTATATCATAATATAATAATAATACGAATCTTTATACAGGAATTGAACATGTAGTGCTGTTATCAGTGTGTGTCCTGATTAAATTAAATGGCAATAGGAAAACTGAAAACAGTAAAAAACCTAACCTACTATAAAATCTCCAAAACTTACATTGATATTAGTTATGAGGCGATAAAATACATAACAAGAGAATCTGATAGTCTATAAGAAGTGCCAAGAGAATCTATAATTGTTAAACTAAAATGTTTCTTCAGAAGTTCATCGTAGATGCTAAAAGACTCAGTCTTTGTTATGCCAATATGCAGTTCGTTATAAATTCTGGTACCAAAGAAATGAAAGGACCTGCAAGTATATTCAGTTCTAACTTTAAGGAATTTTAGCAAACAATGATTATTTCTTGTCTTCATTTCGTGTTCTTGTACTTCAAAGTACCCTCGAAAAATATTAAATGCTTCTCTGTCTGTACACTTGCAGACGAGTTTACATGCTCAAAGGTTATTTGTGTTTATTACGGATAGAATGTCTGATTGAGCTGATGCATTTCCTTGTATTACTTTCAAGGAGCGATCATAATATGATGCAAGTCTGTTTGATTGGGTAGTGGTTAACTTCAGCTGCAAAATTCTACAGTAAGTGAATCTAGGCAAAATCATTAAGCGATATATACTCTTTGCAGAAGTAACAATAAGATAATCCCTGAGTTTTGCCAATAATCTTAATGTCCCTGATGCACGTTTGTAACGTTTTTCAAAGTGTGAATTTAGGTTTATTGACCTGTCTACTTTGATGCTGAGATATTTGTAGTGTGTGGTATTCGATATATTGGAGCCTCAATACATGATGTTCTATGTCTCACTTTGTTTGGCTGTCCTCTACGACATCCCAAGAAGAAGGGATTCAGTTTTTCCTTCATTCAGGTTGATTATTAGAGCATTTTAGTCTAGCCAGTCTGAAATGGCATTCATACCTTTGGAAAGCTTCGACTTAATTACCTTGATATCCTTATCCGCAACATAAATGACTGTGTCGTCAGCATACTTAATGATTTTTGCAATGCTGACTATATCTGTGATATCGTTAAGAAATATTATGAATAACAAGGGACCCAAAATTGAGCTTTGCAGTACTCCTGTTAGGACATCATTCGTGTTGGATAGACAGCTGCCATAACTCACCATTACTGATCAGTTGAAAAGGTAATCTGTAAACCAATTAAACTCTTAATCACCAATTCCATATTGAGGCAGTTTGTCTAACAAGTTTGAGTGACGTATCGTATCGAATGCTTTCCTTAAGTCTATAAACACTGAACCAACCAATTTTCCTTTGTCAAATTCTTTCTGTATCTTGTCCAATAAGAGGGTTGCTGCCAACTCTGTGGAAAGCTTAGGCCTAAATCAAAATTGGGAGGCAGATAGCAACTCGTTTAGCTCGATATATTCCATGACTTGCCAATGCACAGCCTTTTCAATGATCTTTGGTAGAACCGGAAGGACCAAAATTGCAAGTTTCCAGTTTTGCAAGTTTCCACTTTTGCAAGTTTCCAGACTTTTGGAAAGAGGCCTGTCTGTAGTGAAAGATTAATAAGGTGTGACAGAGGAGCTGATATGGTACGTGCAGCATCCTTCAACAAACACGGTGGTAGCTTATCAATGCTGGTTGACTTGTTTTGCTTTATGGATCTAAGATATTTTTTTTGACTTCTAACTTTGGTACTGGCCTTTGGTACTAGGGGGATTCCAGGTAAAATTGCATAAGAGGAATGGCTTTCTCTCATATAGTTGTTATGATTGCAGTGAAAAAGTTGCAAAAACCATTTGGCACCTTAATTGCATCATTTGTTCTTCACCTTGAAACTCAAAGTAGTGTATTTTTTATTCGAGCACTTGCCTTGGTTGGACACATAGACTTAATGGTCTTCCATAACTGAATTGGACTTGCAGAGTTTTCTTTCATTAGATTTTGATGACATGATGACTTGGCTTTTTAAATAGCGATGTTAACCTCGTTTCTTTCCTGCTTATATTTGGATATATCCAATTCAACCTTAGTTCTTCTCGATTTTCGGAGAAGTTTAACTCTGTCATTCATAAGCTTTTTCACATTACTGGTTAGCTGGCTTGCCCCCTGCATTTTTGCAAATCCTTGGGGCATGGTGTTATAGTAAGCAAGGTATAACTCATTTGAGACCAGGCCTCATTACTACAGTTATAGAAAGTCAACTGTTTCTAACTCTTCATTCATTGCTTCAGGGTGATAGCTCCAATAATCATGGCAGGTTATTTTCCTTGGTTTGAAAATTGCATGATTCAGTTTCCTTACACAATCTACTATGTCATGGTCCCCAATGCTGGTTGGAATGACTTCAGTTTTTATCACATTTGCCAGATTGTTTGTTACAAAGTTGCTTTGATCTTATCATTTTCCAAATCATGTTGCCAATCCCATCTTATACCATCAACAATATAAGCTCCAACTCCCCCACCTATGCGGGTCTTCCTTGGACAATTTATAAAAGAGTAAACAGTTATGTCAGATACTGCTTCCTCTTGCTGCTGTCCCGCTTGGACATGTGTTTTGAAAATATAATTTCTACTACATTTAAATCTTTATGTATCTTTTGTGTACATCAGTCTTTGGACACCTTTCATGTCCCTTCCTGTCCACTGAAACCTTAATGTTTACCTCTTTAAATTTAAGTGTCTAATGCTGTTTTCTAATATTGCAATTAAAACTGAAACCTTCTGGACTTACCCAAAACTAGAAGCTACTGAACAAGTCCTTTCACTATCTCAAATAATTCTACAATATCCGTTATTTGTGAATAAGCTTAGTCAATCAAAAATCTTCAACAGAAGTACAAATAACATGTACAACCTTACCTTCTGCTGCATTACATAATCATTATAAAATTCTGGCAGGTTAAAAAGATAGAAGACTCCCACTGGGAAAAATATGTATACAGTGATCTATAAATAAAGTTGATAAAATATCAGATTTTAAAACAACTAATAAAAATTATACATAATTAACACTTAATTTTTAGTGAGTTTGATGCTCAAACAAAAACAGACATACACATACACACAGACATGATGGAACACATTACATTCTCACATATATGGGCATTGAAGATGAAAACACTTTACTTATTCATCATGAGTATTACATTTCAGGAGAGGGAGACTTAGAGATACACGTGGATATCACCAGATATTAACACCTGAAATCAAATTGACTACATGATGATACAAAAGCAGTGGAAAACAAGGGGCACTGATTGCAAGTGAAGAACAAGTATTGACAGGGACATAGATCACATTCTGGTGCAAGCAAAAACAGGAGTAAGATGTATTTGAAGATGTCAAAAGCAGCTCCCAAACAACAACAGTTTAACATTGATTCATTTCAAAATCTAGAAGTAAGAAATGAATATGCAGGTGAGATACAGAATCATTTGAGTGTGTTTGTACATTACTGAAGACACAAGGTCTGAAGAGCTGTGGCAGCAGTTAAAAGTAGAATGGCATGGGGCAGCAGACAAGATTTTGGGAACAAAAAAGCCAAGATCAGAACAATCAAACAAGGTACAAGGAGCTAGAAGCAGCAGTACAGCAGAAAATCAGGGGAGTGAATGGTTGAAACAGGAATGCACACAAATACGCAAGCATGATAAAGCAAGAAAGTAGAAAGCCATGTTTGAGAAAATCACCAAAATAGATAAAGCAACTTTCTAGCCAAAGCAGGCTTGCATAAATGGCACAACCATCATGACTTGCACCTTGTGGGTACCCATTTGGAAGCCACTCTTCCCATGCAGCAATCAGAAATCACATTGGACTACAAGCAAGAATAAGGCCTTGTAGGATTGTCATCTTCTTCATAAGAGTAGTTGAGCTGCATACCATAAAAGCACTTCATCATTGTGAATCAATAAAATGTAAAAATCCCAAGACTTTGAAAATTGAGGAGTGCACGTTGCAAGAGAAGATGCTAACTAAACAGTTAAATCTGTGAAATTTATAAGTATTATTTTCCAATGTCAAGTATACATCTTTACTTTCACGAAATAGTGAAACATAGAGAACCATGTATGTATAATGCATAAAATCCACAACCTTTGTAAATATTTTTATGGCTTCAAAAGTGCAACCAAGGTAAATTGAATTCTTATTGCTCATGCAAATCAAACAATATCTTTACCACAGAATTGTGAGTGATCCTTGTTGGGACAGTACACAGTCGTTATACCACATAATATACTTTGACTACTCAGTATTCTGTCTGTGTCATGTTGTAGGCTTAGGATTACCTTAAGAATGTGTGTGTAACCTACTTCTCTTGTTTCACCCATTCCAAAGTCCAAATTTTATGCCATTCAACTGTCAAGTCTAGGGCTATATATATGGAGCATGCACACAAGTGTTCATTCAATGTTGGCATGCTTCTTGTTCAAGGAGAAGTTCTTTTGTTGAAATGTTTAAGGGAGGCAGTCATATCTCCACTATCCATATGTACAAAGTTGTTTTGTTGCTGTAGTCAGTTGCATTGGACAATATAATGTTTCATTCAAAAATATGCTTTGTCTGAAGATATTGCTGCTTATCTCCAATACTATTTTGTGAAAGGGACATTTCAAGAATCAACATTATTGGGACTTGTACAAATTTCATTTCTTGTGCCATATTACACAAATAGGAATTCAGTAAATTCCTATAACTGTTAAACTTTTTCTGCCATTACTGATATGGACATAGATCACCTAGCCATCATATACTGTTATGCATAAACATAGGATATACTGGATGATAAGCGATGAGATTAAAATAAAATTGTACTACCTGCACATCCACCTAAAACAAATAAATCATGCTTTTCATTACTCTCTTCACTCTTCTTGAGTCACCAGGCCATATGCATAAGTGAAAAATGTTAAGTATAAAACACACAAAATAATTATAAGCCATGTGATCTGTCACTTGCCTGTAAAAACCACACAGAGAAGCCTTTAATGGTTCTCTTTGGTTTTTGTTTTCCATTCTGTTTGATTAATTTCTGCTACCATACACCAGCAACTAAAGGGATGCATCTACTCTAACTGTATAACAAGGACCTATGGAAATGTGCTATGGACCAGAGACTGGACTGTTTTAGCCAGCACTAATAACTGACTTTGCTATGATGAGATGTATTTCGTGTGTTAAACCCATGGTTGAGGTGGGTTTTGAATCCTGTTGACAAGTGTTTAATCATAAGTTATCAGGGATTTGCTTTGCACACATTGAATGTGCAGGTTTGCAAAGATGTAAAGAAGTTCCAGTTTAATATCTCCTTTACATATCATCAAATCTCTCTATTGAAGGGTGACAGGGTGCAGTTGGGAGAAGACAGTATAGAGGAGGCTGAATCTCAGAACTTCTTATTATAGAAATGAGTGCTGGTAGCCATATGGCAGGCAGGCAGCCTTCAGGAAATTGATTAATGAGTAACGTAAGATCTCATAAAATACACGAAAGAAATGTCATGATCTCCTGCATTCAGAAGCTACTTTTTGTAGTCTTTACAAACAAGGTGCTTCAGTACCTTAAAATTTACATCAGACTAATCTCAAACAGTGGTGTATCAAAAGAGCAACCCCACCATTAAATATCACCCAGATTTCTATCAATATGCCAACATAGCAGGCTAGTTTCAATGACTATGTCATAAATTTCTGTAGTCTGGAAAAGAAAGGAGACTTATCACGCGCATTAGGAAAAGACAGGTTGAATTCTTGGGGCACATGAGAAAAGAGCAACAGGAAGAGATAATAACAACAGGAAGAGATAATAACAACAGGCAAGATTGAAGGCAAAAGAGGGCCAGCAAAAACACGTTTGAACTATCTACTGGCTTTCGTGAAAAGACTATGTCAGGAGTGCTAACTATTGTACACCTGATGACAACCAGGCGTGTGGTGGCCTGTGGTGGCACATAGCAACAATCTCAGTTTTAAATTTATCAAAGCGTCTAATATTCCGCACACCTCGGAAGCCGTGGGCGTGTGCCAGGCCGTACACGTGCAATCGCACGCCTTTCCCAAGAAAGTGTATCTGAATGCAGGCTCAGTGAATGAATGCTGGCTCAAGTGCGGAACTTGAGAAAGAAAACTACGCAGTGCAAAGTATCCTGAGGACGTGCAATGATAGATATTTGTGGAAATCAGTGGTCACCTACGTCCTTAGAGGCCATTGTAACTAGAAGAAGTCTGGTCAATAGTAATGGACAGATCTGTAAATCTTTCGGTATGTTCCGGCGTTTCAGCAAGAGAACCGTTAAGACTATGACAGCTATATTATTATTACTCCTTCAGAGCCCTACTGGCACATCATGGCAGCAGTTACAGTTGAAATTACAAAAATCTGAGGCATAACTTCGGTACCGTTATAAATAGATTCAGAAGTTAATTCCAATTAAATAAAGATAAAAACTTACCCTGAGAAGTTCAATTTTCGAACCCATAGTTTGAAAGGTTTTACGTCAAGGAATACCGTGTGCACATTTAGGTCGTCAATTCAGTCTTGTTTTGTAACTCGATGAAATCGAGAGTAAAACAATACTTCAAGTGCTCTTACTACTAAATTACTCCTAGCCGTATCTCCTCTTAACAATTTTTGTGACAGTTATCAAAAACATTCGACACGATTTTCCTCACGAGATTTTTTAGATTGTGTGTTTCAGAAGTCTGATTGGCTTGTACTTATTCAAAGACCGAGCGCATTTCGAAAAGTTAGTACAGTTTTGAAAAAACAACATGAAATCGGCATGAAAATGTCGTTATAAAACTTGTCGTGATCGGCACAGCAACTTTACGAAATCTCGGAACTACGGACTTGAATATCATAAGGAATGTTATTTGCAGTGTAACAGAGAGTGTGGAACTATGTCCCAAGCACTCAACTACATACGGTAAGTCTCCCGATCAAGAACACCCATCCAACTGCCGGGAATTGGCTTCCTTCGTTCAAATAGAAAATTAAATACTTCCCTATCCTTCAATAAACCCACATCCAAAAGTTTAAAAAACAATGCGCCCCCAGGTGGCATGTTTGGTATGGGATGTGTCATGTGGTTTGTCTTTTTGTTGGTGTTTTTCTTCACGAGTATTTATTTAAAAAATACATTTAACTGAAAATAAATGCAAATTTAAAGTCGATTGAAACATGAGGTAATCCAAAACGAGGCCATATTGATTCCAGGAATTTTCTTTGTTTCTGACATTTTGTCAACTTGATGATCTCCTTACGAAAGCAGGTAAGAAGAATTACTATTGGCACCTTATCATTAAGGATGCAAACCAAAGCAAGGGAAATAAATAATCTTAAGCCTCTCAGAGTACGTGATATTGGAACTGAAAATGGCGACCAACTTGAAATAACGTTTGAGTTAGCTGGGAAAATGAGATCATTTCAGAGAAAGAAAGAGGAATCCTTGGGTAAAACTTTAACTCGTATGGAGAAAAGTATTTTAAATCCCAAGAAAAAAGAAAAGAAAAAGACAAAAGAAGCAGTTGCTGCACTTAATCATAACAACGCTTGTGATGGGGCTTTAATTGAGCTTCGAGAGAAGGACTTGAAAACTGTCGTTGCACCTGAATTAGATAATGAAGCCGCGTGGATATCAGGAAGAACGTTTTTTATCAATGATTATATTTATCATGTAGTCAAAAATCCACCATCGATCAAAGCGTTACATCTACCCGATAACATAATGGCAGATTACCCGATATTTCCTTTTGTTGACTTTGAATTGGCTACAGTAGCAAATTCAGTCTTTAAGTGGTACTCGAGTTGTGTTGAGCAAAAGCAGTGTGGATCTACACGTCCAGAAGTAGCAAGTGAAATCAAGTGGAATTTGGCAGGAGATGGATTTACGTTCACACCGTCAATTTCTGTTATTGGACAGTCAATTAAAGTCTCGTGTGTGCCAGGAACTGCGACTGATTTAAGCCCATTTTTGTACGAGGCAATATCAAAGACCGTTGTTTCCCCAGGCCCTGGAATATGCCCATTTGAAAGGCGACAACAGTATACACAAAAACGTTTATCGCAACCAAAGCAAGTTCGTATTGTGAGTTACAATATATTGGCAGATATTTATGCTTCTGGGGAATTTGCACGTAAGGTCCTGTTTCCATATTGTCCTGAGTATGCCATTGACTACCATTATAGAAGGCAGCTGTTATTAAAGGAACTGATAGGTTACAATGCAGACTTGCTTTGTCTACAGGAATGTGATACCAAATGCTACGAAGGTTATCTCCTACCAGCTTTAAAGTCAGAAGGGTTTGAAGGTATATTTCAAAAGAAGGGAGGTGAAACAAGTGAGGGAGAAGCGTTATTTTTTCAGAGCAGTGAATTTTCATTAGTTGAGAATAAAAGTATTTTGTTGAGTGAGGCTATAAAGATGGACTACAACAGTGACATTTCCAGTCACCTAAACAAAATTCCTGCTTTGTATGAAAAATTCTCAACAAGGAAAACCGTTTTGCAACTTGTAATTCTGCAGGAAAAGAAGAGTGAAAATTATATCTGTATTGGAAACACACATTTATATTATAAACCAAATGGAGGCAATATTCGTCTCTTGCAAACCGCAGTCATACTAAGGCACATGGAGAGCATATTGAGTACATTTAGGGAATCTAAAGATTGCAAACTCTCAATAATTTTATGTGGTGATCTCAATAGTACACCCAGTACTGCTGCAATAGATTTTCTACTGCAAGGACATATTTCTGCAGAAAACAATGTGTGGAATGCAGAGGAAGCCTCTGAAAGAGGCTTTAGTTTGCCTCTTGATCACCCCTTTTCGTTTTCAAGTGCCTGTGGCTTTCCAGAGTTTACCAATTACGTGAAGGGGTTTAGAGAAACACTGGATTATATATTGGTTTCATCAGATATAAAAGTTGAGGCTGTTGTCCCATTTCCTTCAGTGGAAGAAATTGAACTTCATTATGCATTGCCATCTGTTGTATCCCCATCTGACCACTTAGCTCTTATTTGTGAAATACAGTTATAGAAATGTAAATATTTACAAGTTGTGTAACACTGAAAGATGTCCTTGGTTGGCAGTGTATTAACTTTTTCTGCCTAAGTTGGGTATCATGTTTCCTCAGTCATTGTAGTTTACCATTTCAAATTCCTGCAAGCAATTGCATCCACTATACAGTTGGCCAGTAAATGTTTTGATATTTGGAGAATGAATTTATATCAGGTTTGATGTTATCAATTTATTGCTTATGTGGATAACCGCAAAATATCTGAAAGCATCCTCCATTGATGTAGGGTTATGTATTGATGTCGTGATGGACAAATACAAGAATCACTACCGTTTTTAGTGTTTCACAAGTTTCATTTAACAATCAGATGATCATAATGTTATGTACAGTTCCACAAAAACGGGAGAGGAAGGGATAACAAGACAAACCACGATGGCATAATATTACAAAGTAATAAAAAATGGACTAGCTCAAAAATGAGATTACACAATGAACACAGATAATTGACAAGCATTTTCACTGTGCTTAACATATCCAAACCATCTCCATAGCCCCCATCTCTTTATTTTCTCCTGTAAAAGTATTTAGGTGAGCATTGTTTTATGTTTCTTTTGATTGATTGTATGCATTGTTGAGAGTCAACCAAGCATGTAGAATTGACCACTCATGTTGTTTTTCTTATACTTTCCAGATTTTCATTCGTTGTCCCAGTTTTTCCACCTACTTTTTGAATTTGTATAATAGTCTGTGTTGTGTAAAAATAAATTGTTTAAAATGGTGTATAACAAGATATGTTTAGAGATCCTTGTGAAGTCTGAAGTAAAAATTTACTGTGTCAGGCAATCCTACATCTTTTTCTATGTTGCAAGGATTTTATCTCATAGTTGGACAACATAGTGACCAGTATTTTAGTACGCAAAAAGATATTAAAGATACAGGAGCAAAGAAGGACAGTTAGTTAAGTGACTCTTTGTTATTTGTTCACAGACAAAATATTTGAGTGGAGCAACTCCATGGACAGGACGGTCAAATGATTAAGCATTGGTTTCTTGTTCCAGATCTTTGGAGACGATTTTAACTGACCATTATAGCCACTGAAGGGAGTCAACTGGGAGGGCAAGTGGTACTGTAAACAGCACTCCCATATATAGCATTAATACTGATGGGTCCAGAATAAGCAACAAGGAGAGTCAACCTCACAATCCAAACTGTACCAATTCTGATTGATCAATTCTATTGTAAAAAGAGTTATTCTAACGTTATAATTCTGAGCCATATCTATCCAAAGGATTAGGAAGAAATTACTGATTTTTCAAATTCTTAATTAAAAATTCACCTTCCTCAGAGACATTTTCAAAATACAGCACTGTCGTCTAGAGGCCACTATGATTTCCTCTGTGCTATACACATTGGAGCCATGCACACTGTCATTTTCAGCTGCATCTTCCAATGATATATTCCATCTAAAGTGTCTCTGTTCTTTCCTGGGAATCCTGGAAAGTGGTTTCTGCATGTGTGGAATGAGGATGCCTACACCTGTTCAGCAAATCCCGGCCCCTGTTAACTTGAGTAAGATGCAGAAGGCTAAAGCTTCTGGGTCATTTTTTCTGTCCTTCCTCATGATGTTCCTGCTAGATACATGCTGGAGGCTATCTTCGGGGTCCCTCTGGACATACCTTACTATTTGTGGACCTCTAGAGATGTACTTGTAGTGGTCTCAACTTCAAAAAAGGTGTAACTGTGGCCATGTGCATTAAGTGGGTTGCAACTGCACTAAAGCAATACAAAGTTATATAATTTTTTCAGTTTTATAAACAAAAACTGTCACAAACATGTTTTGACTACTATGCGTCATCTACCATGTTATACCTTGTTCACATGCTTTACAGGCACAAATGTACACTACCTGCAAGCATATTTTGTAATACACAAATGCAAAGGCATCAAAGGATGATCAAGGTTGCCCAATTGGTAACATTGCTGATTCTGTTTTAGGGTCATGTCACCAGAAAGGTATTGGGTTTGCAATCAAAGTTTGCTGATTTGCCCCTCTTGTGGCTAGCAATCCTAACTTTACCACTATTCTTTATATAGGATCATCCATTCTTTGCAACAAAGTCTAAACCATTTTACACTGAAAAGCTATTGCTTTAGAACGAAACAGTCCCAATAGGTCCTGAGATGTGGTTATCATCTAATGAGTAAGCTATTTAAAGAAGGTATCTTTAAGAATAAGTGTTTGTTCAAAGTTATGTATTTTATAAGAACTTCAATGGTTCCAAAATTATTGGAATCGAAAAGTTTTGGTAATAAAGACAAGCAAATTTACTATGCACCTGAAAGTAATTTTGCTTTCGTTACAAGAAGCTTCCCGGGAAAGGAAACATGTAAAAATTTACAAACCAAACTATACTGCAATCCCAGACAATATGCACATGCGGTGTCATGTGTTCCCACAATTGAGTCTTTGTACTTTTGCCTTTTAATTAAATCTTTTTACATATTCCACACAGATATTATTAGAGAGTACAACAAGTAATAAAACAACTTGGCTGTAAGTATGAGGGCTCAAATTTTACCCCTTCTCTTGTGGATTACCTACAAGTTACACAACACAAATTTACAAAACCAGGAATAAAAATCATTGAGACAGTGCGGCACCAATGATGCTATGTCTTATCCTTCTAATTATGATAAAATCAAGCAAGTTTGAATCACAAAAAAGTTGTCGAGATGTCCAAAGCTAAACTCTAACAAAATGCTATCTCAGTCTCACAAAATTACATCAGCTGAAAATTGTAGCATTAAACAAATCAGTATCAAAACTATAGCAAAAAAACATCCCTGACCATTTTGAAAGCAATACAGTGATCCCTGTTCTCAACATCCTTGCTTAATGTTCAATATGAAGCTGAACCTGGTAGAGCAGATTGTGTGTACCAGTTCTCCATTTTGATCTATTTTCCTGTCATATAGAAGTCTGAATTTGTTTGCCGTTTCTTTATAAAAAGCTCTCTTTGCAAAAACAACAGGCCTTTAACTTG
>JANTCA010032002.1:0-21269 GCA_024741275.1 Chironex yamaguchii | reverse complement strand
TACTCTGAGGAGTGTCAGACGAAAAAAGCTTTTAAGTATGATTTTAGCGCAATGTCGCAAATTTTCAAGGCGACTTTGTTTTATTCCTGATATAAATTATATGTAATCAATCGAACGCTCTAATAAAATGTCGCAATGCTTTATACTCAAAATGGAAGTAGCATGCTCACAAAGGCAGCACAAAATTCCAACACAATTTTAAATATTATTGTAGTATTGATTGGTAATTATGTTCGAAAGATCGAAACTTTGATGTAGCACTAAACAACTAGAGAAACGAGGAGTATGGGAAACAAATTTTACGTGTTTTAAAAAATTCTTGTTTTAGTTGATTTTCCTAACCATCTTTTGTTAATATATAACTTGAGACCCCTAGCCTCCTAAAATTCTCATAAAATGTCACAAAAAATGAGTATCTCCCCCCTAAGTCGTTAATATTTGAATGGCCCCAAACGTAAAATCAAGCAACGTACCACACCAGTTGCAATAATTCTTAGTCGGATCGCAGTACTGAAAGAAAATAAATGAACTGCTACTATTACGAGACTTATCTTCACGCTGCGAACTCATTTATGCACCAAAAGTTTTCATCATTATTAAATTCTTAACGTTTACATTTCGTAAGCGAAAGGTTTAAAGTTCTGATTTCTTAATCGCTAAGGATGCTTTCTCAGTCATTCTTAGCTTCGTCAACAATACTCATTTCGCTCAATTTCAGACACGTGTTTTTATCCACTTTGACTAACAATACTTTTGACTTCCTCCTTGAAGCTTGCAATCCTAGACATTCTTTTACCTTAATTTGTTCTCCCCAATATCAAAACAGTAATATTCAAACTTTATGGAATACTTGAAACCTATGTAATAGTACCAGTATCATGTATAATCATAACTAAAATAATTTATCATCAAGGTGATTAACGTACGAAAAGGGGAAATAACCCTTGCAATTCTCTATAGGCACTGAAGAGTCCTCCTTCTCTTTTTATACAGATGTGTAGTACTTCTTCCTAATTCTGTCGCATGACTAAGGTCTTGTAGGTCGAAAATTCGCGGATGGCTTGTTATCTTTTCAAAAGGACGGTTAAGTTAGAGAAATGTTTTTCCTACTTTATAGTTATATACTAGCACCATGGCACTACAATTTTGTGAATCATTTACTGAAGAGACAAGCCAAGCTTAGATTCAAAATCGGGCAAGCCAGTGATGGATTTATGAGATCAATCAGTTGTCACTCGAACATTTCCTTAGTATTACTGATATGTCAAACGTTGATATAGTAAATGGCATTCCACAATAAAGGTTCAGAGAAACAGAGCATCTCTGAACACAACTAGATGACAAAAAAATGAACACGCAAGTGAAAATGTTTATCTATCACTGTGTTTTGTCTTCATCGACTCCTAGCCAGTCTATTACATCAATCTGTACGCAATTCACTAGCTACCATCATTGAATGATCTCAGTCAGGTTACAATCGCTGAATTTTACATTTTGTGCCATTTTAAACAACTACATTTGAACAGCTCTCAATACGGATAGAGAAATTCAAAATGGGATGAAAACCTTATGCAACCGTCTTCAAAGACCACTGTTCTCTCGTTCATTCTCTAAATAGGTCTCGTTTTTTGAACCCTTATAATGGCTCTACTGTGTTTTGAAAAATTCTGACAATAGCCCAAGCTATGCAAAAAAGAGTCAACGATATTCAACTCCATTGCAAAAATATTTAAAAAATGTATAACGACCTGTTCTGTGACATCAACTAAAGCTGAAGATATCTATTACGATAAGCGTTTCTGCTACCGCCGATGGATGTTTGACCCTTGTTTGAACATTGGATAGGTGATATGTATTCTACAAAATATTCATGCCCCCTCAACACTACTTCTACGCAGCTCACTAGCCCAACAAAAATAGCTAGCAAAAAGAAGTTAGGAGCGGTTAGCAAATCCTGAAACTCACGGGTGTGTAAAAATCAACTCAAATACAGTAAAGAGGTTAGGATTGTTTAACAGATGGCAAACTGATCGGAAAGTGGGTCCGTATAGGACACAGGCAAAGCTGTATCTGACCACACGGCCTCTATCTACAACAATGTATAACTACAATAATAAAATGAATTTTTAGGTACAAAATATGTCAACATCCTAATTGACAGACAATTAATAACATAAATTGACGACGTGGGGTTCGGTGACTGCGAACATTTTCATTACTCTTTCCGAGTAGAGAAGTTTAGCTGGTTTGCGGTTAGGACACCCTGGTTTGAATCTTACGTAGTCAATTGTTTAACTTTACAACTGCTTACGTTTACAAAATTAAGCAAAAATAATTTGCGTTCATACACATTAGGTCTCATGCTAAGTCTATAATAAATAATTTGTTTCAAATGCGGCAAGGTAATGTAGCTACACGTCTTCCATTAACCACATTGGGTGACTGGAGACAATACTGTCGTAGCATACTCGAGGGAAGATACTGCAGGGACGTTCTAATATGAGTTGCTGCTACCGTCAATCTCAAAGTGTAGTAAATATAATAAAGCAAGGCCAAAATTGGAGAACAATGGCCAAATTTTATGCATCAACTAGTGTTGATACGAAATACAGTGACCAAAAAGAGAACAAGGAAAGCGTTGCCGATAAATATAATAAAAAGTGACGAAAATGACTTGCTTCCTTGACTGCTTACTTGCCTGCTTGATCAGAGGAAAGATAAATCGACTGATGGTTAAACTGATCCATGGATGGGTTTATAGATGGATTGCTTGATTGAATAATTGATTTGATTGATTGATTGATTGGATTGATTGATTGATTGATTGATGAAAGGATGGATAGATCGGCTGCTTAATTGATCGATTGAGCGATTTTTTGATTGATTGATGTATGGACGGATGGATGAAGGGATGGGTAGATTGATGGCTCGCTAGATTCTGGATGGCAGGATAGAGCGATTGATGGATGGATGGGTGGACGGGCGGACAGACAGACAGAGAGATGGATGGATGAATAGATAGATGAATTGCTTGCTTGATAGATGGATAGATTGACTGGTGGATAGATTTATGGATTGATTGACTGAGTGATTGACTGACTGGTCGATGGATTGACTAATGGATAGGTTTCTGGATGGGCGCATACACGAATAGATAAAGGAATGGATGACTGGTTATTTGGACGTATGGATGGATGAATGAATGAACAAATGGATGAGAATAAAAAACTGATAGATCAATAAATGAACAAACGGATGGATGGATACATAAATGAATGAATGGATTAATGGATGAACGAATTGGTTGCCGAATGGATGAACAAATAGGTGAATGAACTTACGAATTGAGTGGGTTGACTGCTTGCAGGAACTGATGGACTAGTCAATTATGACGATAATATCAATAATAACGATAATGATGATCAATAGTTACTGACGAAGATAGCGCCATCGTTGACATGATAATAAATGACGGGGTGGGTTGTAATCCACGGGTGCAAACCAAGGATCGGCTTGTCTCCCCCCAAACACGCCCATAGAGTCCAAAAGAGGTACTGAAAGTTTATTAACAACGCTAACATGCAACGTATTCATGTTTCTTATTTCTAATAGATCACCACACTTCACGTCTGTCAACGTCATCAATCATCATCTTTCAAGGTAAGAGATTGATTGGCAGAATGAGGCAAAAATTACATATATTTGGCGTTTAAATTACTTCTCAAAGGTTCATATGCTAGCATTGTCAATCGGTACAGCCAAATCACTCGTTCAACGTCGAGTGAAGGTCTGCCAGCTGTGCTAATTCTATAAAGTTTCAATTATACTAAAGAGATAATAGTGATTCAAATTCTTTTTACCATTTACAGAAACATTAGATTGCCTTTGTTAAGCTACCTTTTACCTTTTCCCTTCGCGATTAGCACTAATTAAGCAACTGACAAAAGGTCCCAGCCACAACTTTACTGTTCTTAATTCCTCTGCGTAACGAGCATTGTATGCCGTCTGATCACAAATAGTAGAGTCTTTCATAGCCTGTGATAATCATTTCTCTCGACTTTTCACAAAAAATCACTAGTCAAGCAAAGCAAAGGACAACAGGTAAAAACAAGCAGCAATACAGAATTTGAAACCGAAATTCATATTTCAACTTCAGTGTGCGTCAAGATAGGCCCACATAACAACATAGGTACACACTGTTTTATCAAGATAAAGGCATGTGGGGTATTGCTTGCTCTGATAAATGGACTTTTTATTTTACGTTTCAAAATAACAAGGGCCTCGTACATCGGCCTACCTTTAAAGGGACAAAACTGGTGCTTGAAATCTCACTACTAAAACAGCCTCGATTTCGAGTTCATCAGCGCAACATACATTGGATTTGTCTATTTTTTTCTCAAGAAGATTATTCTTCACTAAACTGTAGCAATGGAAGCCTGGTTTGTAGGTACCAAAGATCCCCCTATCGCAAAATTAGCTCTTTTAGGGCAGGAAAATCGGGAATGAGTACCGCTATCTATAAACATTGGATTTAGCTTAGGGCATAACGGCAACATTTTCTGGCATTCGCATAGCAAGGTAACAATTTCAAGGAGGCTAGGTCTTCGTGAAACGATTCCTTATAAACGCGAATACAGAGCATGGTACATCCTTTATTGCCGCTAGTTGAAATTTCACTCTAACTTGATAAACAGTCCACCGAAATATTGTGGCATAGTACAATTCCACCAACTATTCTGATTGCTGACTTTGCAGCATACATGCGGAAGTAGCCATGAATGAAAGTGATTGTCCCCACTTTTCACCAAGCTCATTTTTCAAATCGTGAGAGTTAAACATGGATACTTTGACAATTTACATGCCCAGGATTGCAAGTTTAAATTCCCACCACCATTAGAAAAAGACCAACGGTAAGCAAAAGGAACGTGTCCCTTCCCTCAGAAAGTGTTTACTTCCTAGTTCACTTCCTAATCGGTCATGGGAACCTACTGACAAACAAACACAAAATCAAATAAGGAAACAACAGGAACCTCAAACTAACAAATGATGGTTATACGCGCGTGTCGCCAAGTCTCTGTTTGTAACATTGTGTCAGATACTTGGTTTATATGTTGTCACTTGTTAGTGATCAGTTCAAGCTGGAGGGGGGGGGGGGGTGGTTGAAAAAGTGAACTGTTAATGTTTATAAACCTATGAAAAACATCGAATTCAGATATGTAGTTAAGGTGTTAATTACCTTTTTAACAGGATGTATACTTGTTTGAATCCCTTTAAATGTAGCCATGGGCGAATATCAAACGCCATCATGAAGCAAACTCACTACGACGTAAAATAAGGTTACATCGAGCGTTGTCCAGAGCAGAAATGAAGCAGGGAGAGTCAGTCCTTTATAATATAAATCACATTAAGGATTTAGTGGACAAGTTGGCTGCAGTAAAAGTTTGAAGTACAAGATGTGACGGAAATTACGCCAAGTGGACTTCCTAATTCCTAGCAGAACGTGATAGTTGCCCTTGGTATCATGCCTGGAAAATTAACAATGGCCTCTGCCACAGAAACCTTAAGAAGAAACTCTCAGGAAAAAGAAGCAAGCAAAAGTAGGGGACAAACGAGTCGAGTTAGCCTTGAGAGTGGACTTAGAAAAGTCGAAACAGTCTCCTGGGAAACGCTTTACTAGTTTTAATTGCAAAGTAAGACTTTCATTTCACTTAAGTAAAATAAATAGGTCAGGAGCTGTGTTGACTGATGCTAGTTCCGTCCCTGTCTGCTAGTTCATGCCATAACTGATCGCGGTGTTCATGTTGTATTTGATACAGGCTTCGTTAAGATCTTTACCAATTCCGAAAAATTAGCAGCTACAGATTCTTTTACATTAATTGTGAGGCAGATGATGAAGCAGGCAGCCAATATCATTTGAGAAGCCAAATCAGAGATCAAATTGTGGCACAAAAGATTTGGCCATCTGAATTTTCCCCAGCTGAAGAAAACGTTGGTTGTTAGCTATGTTGATGGAGCTAATATTCATTTTGTGAAGCCTGTGTGGCAGGGAAATCCATCGTCTTTCATTTCAGCATGGCAGAAAAAGGGCAAAGGAAGTACACGATTTGTTTAATAAGCAACTCAAGATTTTGGTCAGTACTCAAGTTGCTAAAGTAGTTGCTTAAATTTTGAAACCCATTTTGCGCCAAAGCAAAAGAAAAATGCAAGAAAGAAACACAAAATTAACAGAATAATATCCTTTCAAAAAGAATGCTACGAAAAGTTGGTACGCCCATACAGGGTCGGTGGGTGGGTTAGGTCAAAAGCGTACTCCCGCGTACAGGGTCGGTGGGTTGGTCACAAAAGTAATGACTTTGAGCGTACGTACTTTCTGGATGCTCCCCCGCCTGTTGTTAAAAATGAGTACGGACATGAAGCAGCAAGACATGCTTTAACCATCACACAAGTAGCTGCTGGTTTTACTCTTTTTTAGTAATAAATAGTGTACTAGACGTCGTTTACAGTGATGGGTGTGGACCAATGGAAACTGCATCGATTGGAGGTAAGAAATAGTTTGTTACTTCCACTGATCACAAGCTGCTGTTTTCTTTATTCGTGAAAAGTCAAAAGTATTTGACGTGTTTAAGGAGTATGGATAAGCAGCCAGCACATGTTGTTCAAGGCCTGTCAAGACTTAATAACTGATAATGGTGGCGAGTATACCTCATAACGTTTTCGTGATTACTGTAAGTCTATGGGAATTTAAAGTACCCCATTCACCACAAGAGAATGGAGTTTCTGAGAAGATGAGTCGTTCATTTGTTGAGTCAGCCGGTTATGTGATGACACAAGCTACCTGCAGAAGATGTTCTGGGCTGCAGCCATCCAAACAGCCGCATACATACGAAATAGGTGTATTACTGTAGCAGTTGAAGGCAAAACTACCTTAGAAGCTTAGTGTGGAATTAGGGCTGACGTTTCCCATCTTAAGACATTTGGCTGTATAGATCATGCTCATGTGCAAAATGATAGTAGGCAAATGTTTGACCCTAAGTCAAAGACGTGTAGGTTTGTTGGGTACTCTTAGCAATCTTAGGACTATCGCTTGTATGATCCTGTAGCTAAGACAGTATTTGTAAGGAGAGATGTTGTTTTTAATGAAACATGCTTTGACTTTTCAGAGGAACGTAAGCTTGATTGCCCCAATGTGAATGGGTGTGGTAAAGAAGAAGAACCAGTAAGATTCTGACTTGACGATCCTAGTAGTCATGTAGCCATGGTGTTCAGTGTTACTGAGCCAAAATCCCTCAAAGAAGCATTAGAAGGGGACAAAGCTGAAGAGTGGCAAAATACTGTAGATGAACAATGTAAGTCACTCATAGACAATGAGACAAGGGACCTTGAACCCCTATGGACGTTAATGAAACTATAAGAAAAGCTGTTGAAGGTTTTAAGCGTCCAGATAACCAGCTGTATCAATGAGCAATAGGTATTTGTTATATGTAGCACTAGCAACTAGACCGGACGTAATGGTCTCAGTGAGGATATTGTCGACATTTTCATCTGGTCCAACTGAACCACATGGGCCTTCAAGAGAGTTTCCAGATATTTAAAAGGATATTAAAATCTTGGACTTTGCTATGATAAATGTGAAAAAGATTTAACTACTGTGATGATAACTGGACTCAATGTAAAGACACCAGACGATCAACAAGCTGTTTTGTTTTTCTTTTTGAAGGAAGTGCAGTAAGTTGGTTGAGCAAGAACCAGACGTCAGTGGCATTATCAACTGCAGAACCAGAGCATGTTGCTCTGTCTTCAGCTTGTCAAGAAGTCACTTGGTTGGACAGATTTAAGTGTTCAACAATCAAATGGCACTGCAATCTCTGCAGACAATCAAGCATGTATTGTTATTGCTCAAACTCCAGTCGGCCATTCTCGAACAAAACATTGATATCTGTTGTCATTATGTTCGGAAAAGGTACACGATGGCAATGTTAGTTTATCGTATTGCTCAAGTTCAGACATGACTGCTCATCTCTCCAGGAAGCCTCTTACGAAGTCTCTGTTTATAACATTGTGTCAGTTACTTGGTTTATGTGTTGTCACTTGCAGTGTTCTCCCTGGAGAGTTTTTGCGTGGGACCCGCTACGCTGCTCTCATATACCGCTACGCTTCCAACCCTACCGCTATGCCCCACAAACACACCACTACACAATCAGAACCATCGTCGAATTGATACATTACCAAAATGTTTTTCATACGAGGACTGCTGCAGGGCCTGCAACTTGATCAATCAAACGGGGCGAGGAATAATTATCCACGCAATAAGGCATTATACATTTCACCTCTTCCCCCAATGCCACCGTTTTCGAGCGACAATGAACCATTTTCAGATGAATAAAAACGCCCAATTCACATCACATCAATAAACGCCCAATTGGCATCCTTTATAAAGCCATTCCAGAGTATTTTCAGGTCAAAAATAGCGTGAGCTCAGAACGCCCCCTGGACCCCAGTTCGATTTTGTTCCAGCCGCTATGCACAAATTTTTTCCCAGAGAGAACAGTGACTTGCTAGTGATCAGTTCAAGTTGGGGGGAGGGAATGAGCGAACCTTTAATGTTTATAAACCTGTGAAAAACATATTCAATTCAGATATGTAAAGGTATTTATTATCTTTGTAACAGGATATACAGTTGTTTGAATACCTTTAAATGTAGATATGTTTCAGTTCTTGGAAATTAATGTGATCTTCAAGTTCTAATGCAAATAGCTACGTTTTTCTTCGTCTCTGAATGTTCTCAACCCATTCACCACCTCAAACACTATCATAATATTCTTAACTTGTCCATGTTGTTCACGGCCATGCGCTATGCTAACTGCTAAAGCCGTATCCTCCGGCCATGGAACCAAAATCCTCCTTGGCTTCTTGTTGTGTCAAAGATTTCTTAGTCAAGCAACAAATAACTTGTCTTCATACTTTAACATCGTATTGTATTGACCACATTTCATGTCAATTTACTTGGGAGTTCACTTTTTAACATCCGAAAACTGTCTGGAGAGACTGGAACCTACTTGCATGGTGCATGACACGAGCGACATCACGTTGTGCAACTTATACATTGCATCATAACGCACGATTATGAAAAGGTGCTCATCATATAGCATAATCATGTTTTCGTTAGTTGCGAGTTATAAGTCATCAACACGTTAGATGTTGTTGATGTTTATGGAAATGTGTTGTGACTCAGTGTCACCTTAAGAACATCACACAAAGGATACAACCCACTCCTCGACCTCCATATACTCCAATTAAGGGAAGTACCCTAAAAGTGATACTAGACACTGCAATCTTACGAGGCATGTGATGTTGAATACCATTTCTGTCAAAACACCGACTGTTTGATCACACATTTCACCCTTTACTTCGCTGATGAAGGATAAGACGGGCACCTTATATTTTACAGGTCAGGTTAAGCTTCTCTCTTGTTGATTAGTGCCAACAAGTAAAAAAGTTTCGTTGCAAAAAGAACGAAAA
Source organism: Chironex yamaguchii (assembly GCA_024741275.1). NCBI lineage: Eukaryota > Metazoa > Cnidaria > Cubozoa > Chirodropida > Chirodropidae > Chironex > Chironex yamaguchii. The sequence continues at coordinate 11,750 of JANTCA010032002.1, read as the reverse complement.
TTCGCGGACCAATTGTTTTCCTGTCCAAAAAAAGGCTTAGTTGCAATTTTGTATTTTTGGTCAAGAAGTTTGACGACAATTGTAAATCAGTTCAGCTTTCCAAATATGCTGAATAGTACAATTCTGGCTTACGGAACAAGTTCAGAATGTCCCTTTGTTTTTCGTCAGTCTATACACATGAACGGAAATAAATTCTGTATTTCAATTAGTACACAATTTAACATGAGTCGCGCAGTGTATTTGAGTAATATTCTTCTGAAAATATGAATTATATTATATTATATTATGTCATATTATGTGAATCGTATTAAAAGCAGCATTGGCACGAAAAAGAATTTTAAGGAGGTTTTAGGGCTTGAACTATTTAAGATTACAGAGCTTCTCGGACCGGACCGGATTTCTTAAATCATACCTATAGGCATGCTTTTGTTAACTGAAAATTATGAGACAACAGATTGTCAAGAAACCCACTTATTCTTTGTTGAATTTGCAGTCGTTTCAATTCTTCTGTTTACCGAGTTGAATAAGAAAAGAGTTTTGTTCCCAAAGAAAAACAAGGAGCGCTTTAAGGTTGGCTTAGTATCATGGACTTCACGTGGACTACACCCACCCGCGACGAATGCGGTTGTGGAAGATTTTGGATAAAACACCGACCGGAAGCAATGAGCAATTGTCTTTCTGAGCTAAAATCTAGTGTTAACATATGCATTGGCACACAATAGAGCAAAGAGTAAATAGGGCTTCACTCATAACTGAAAACCCGGCGCTTCAATCTGCTGAGCTTATCAGTGGTGGACTGAAGATGCCAACCTCGTAGTGGATTTGTGCAGTCGTGACCCCTTCTGCGACGTCCTGATGAATGATCATTATACACTTTGCTTCCGTTCTCATTTTTCTGCCACCCTGTCACCCTCCGCCGGTAAAATTAATGCGATGAAACCTGTTATTCATTAACACCTGCGTTACAACTCGCAGCCTTCGTCAAATTCAATTGGTGATACGAATTATCGTACATCTATGAATCTTTATCACGGCCAGGTGTCAAATTTTCCCACTGCATGACCAAAATATCGAAAATTCGCAAATGCACGGCTTTTCTCCCAAAAAGGGCAACAACTTTGCAAACTGTTTTCTAAGTTTTCCTAACTACGAAAATTGGAGAAAGTTCGATACGGTTTTGACGGGGACGTCAACAAATAGGCTGTACAGGGGGCACCCAAAAACCCTCACCGTGTCTTTGGTCTCGAAGGGGCGCACAAGAGTAAGTACAGAGTGGAGAAACATATGCATGGACACTGGGAGCTAATAAATTATATAGGTTCGGTATTTCAGAAACTTCAAAATGGAAAATAAATAAAAAACAGATGCTGCCCGATACCTGTCGCATACAGTTTTCTTAGATGAACAAGCATGGATAATTTTGTGGCACATGCAAAACACAAGATCACAATGTTTTAGGCTAGTGATAGTACGATTGGCCTGCTTTTCTTTAGCACAAGGTACTAAGCACGCTTACAGGGGCGTCCATCAGATTTCTTGAACAATTTCTTAAATGTTATGAAGAGTGACAATGAGAAATAAATAAGAAACCCACACTACATCTGGCATGGCAATAGCATGCGTATAAACCAAGGAAATTCCTGCTGCTTTCCACATAGTCGAGTTGATCGGATAAATTAAAGAAGGGGTTGTTTCACGACAAATAAACCACATTCCTATGCAAACAATACACAAAAAAGAATACTCTGCCTTAACCCCTCAGGTTATAGCAATATCAATCAATGTGATAGTTTGCAACATTCTCTAGTCAAGTTAGGAAAGAACAGCGATGGCACAGATATATAGTGGAAGTAGGGATATATTGAAGATGAGGCATTACGTTCAAAACAGTCCATTCTGCCTACACTATAACGTTGAAGTTAGACATGTGAATGAGGCCAGTACAACACAGATTCCTTTCTAAGGCAAACTAGAACACGAGACCCCAGACCATGTGCGATGTTCCTACCTAATTGGATTCTAAAGTACTACATAGCATCATGCCAGCATCACCTAAGCTTCAAACGACACAGTTAGTCATGCGATAGGCTAATATCCTCCTTTTCCCAGGAAAAACGTTATTGATAACCTCGGGGTTTTCAGATGAACAATGGACAACCGTCTTTCTTTCCATAGCACAGCATTCATCTAATAACTCACCTCAGTTTTTAGCGAATGTATGGTTAGTTGAAAACAAAAATAAACAACTGTTGTCTTCAGAGATTATCCTTAGCAACTGCTCTTATTTCCGTCGTTTAAAATCTTGGCACAAAGGCTGATGACGATATAAACAATCCACAAAAAATCTCTTCAAGGAATGATTATGCAAAATTTAACAGGAAGATATAAAGAAATAACAAGCACCCTCAAGCTGCTAATAAACAAGGAGAATCTCCTGTTCTTCTTGTCTCTAATCTGCTATCTCTGACTTCGCAGCGACAAAATTAAATCGAATCTGCCAAAATACGATTTGATCTGAATTTTACTATAACATTTTCACAAGTCACGTTTACGAGTCGCATAAGACAACGCCAAATCTATCAAGGGCTCATTTGCGCTTGAGAAACATGGTGACATGATCGTGGTCTGAACTGCGCTGTTGAACAGTTAAACTTTTCAAAGACGTTATGCAAAGTCTCTTGAACAACGAACTTTAAACTTACCTCTGGTCTTTGTTCATTCCTGACATCGAAATGCCTGGATTCTGGCGGAAAAGATTTCGCTCCTTGCATATCAAACGGGGTTCTCTGCAGACAGTTTTCAATAGCACTCCTTCCCAAACAGGAGCGAAAAACCTATTTTCTATTTGGAGGGGATAATCTGAATGAATTGCGAGTCAATCAAGCATGAATACAAAACTCAAACCTCAGAGGGCGTATTTGCATGAAATTACATCTTTGCTTTAAGGACCATGGAATTCGTAGAATGTCCAGTACAACTTTCATTGTTCTATTGTTGCGGATTACAAACGCAGAGTCGTTTTGTTCTCCAAATGCTATTAATGTCAGTTGATGAAGAACGGAAGTAAACAACAGCAATTGTTTGCGTTGAATTGGATTTATGACTGCCTGAAAGATTTTGAAGACGATTATTTCGTAGACAAAGGCTGAATTGAAACCACAGCTTGCTACTCATTCGCTGAAAAGATTTCAAAGGTTTGAGCTGAAAAATAAGGTTTCTTATGTGAGTTCAACTGATGTGCTCCACAAATGAGTCTTATCGAGTTTGTTGATCACAGAGCTTCTACATAAAGTCATCTGTGAAACCACATTTGTTGCTATAAATAATCAGAATTGTTGAGCGACGTTGAAACCCTTGGAAAACAAACGTTTGTCAAATAGCGCGTTCACACCGATGTCTAGATGTAGCGATCATTTGCATGTCAGACAAAAGCAAGACCTAAACAATAACTTCCTTTTCTAATTTCAACTTGTACCACGTAAACAATAGATCCAAAGGTGCACACATGGTAAATTCTCTCTGCACATGTTTTCGTGTTTATTTTGCAGAATGTAGGGTAATCCACAGGAATGTTTATACAGTCAATAATTTAAGATGTCAAATGTATTTGATCGGCGTCCTTTTGGTTTATAATTGAGTTCCAGCCTGCAAAATCAGTTCGCTTTGATAAGACTTAGGAGTTGACGACCAGAGCATTGTATTACCAATTTGCGATAATTCGATAACGTTCCAAAGTGGCACATGCACATCCTTCACTAATACCAGCTTCTCGATGATAACACGGGACGGAGAATGCATTCAATATTGACATCCGACCGGCATATAAATATGACATAAGGTAACCACATGACAGAAGGTAACTATCATTCCGACCACTCAACAAAGGTCGAGGGAGTTAAATACTGACAATACATTCTACAACCTGTCGTATATTCATACATATGCTGATTCTAAAACAGGCATATCAACTCACCTTTGGTCTGTATTTGTCCACGTCGGCATTATTCTATCATTTCATGCCTGCTTCAACAAATGGATGTGCATTGTTTTCCCCCAGGGTCGAAGGGGCAGTTCCCCATATATTGAAATAGACTCGTTCTCAGTGACTGTCCAAGCCTCGCTCTAAATAACTCCCCCGGCTTGGCTCTCAATAACTAGGCTGATTCGAGGCTGCAAACCAAAATGGTAAATATAAACTGCAATTATTGGCCAAAGACCCAGAATCTTCAATCATGAAAAATACTTAACTTTCAAAGACGATTGTCATTCCAAGAAATCAAATTATTTCACTGCCATATCAGTCATTCAGTTGTTCTTTCGTGCAGTATTCTTGCGTATTATTTGGTAGTGATGTATATGTATAAACGTATGTTTCTCAGCAGACAAGTACTTTTTATCATATTTGTCAAGAGCGCAGCATTACCGCAATAGATACACTATATAGATTAATAAAGATAAGACAGAATTATGGCAGTCTAATTTAGAATATAAGAATTGCACCCTTGAGAACAGCAATAACACAACAGACCGTCATTCCTGCTATGTGACAATGTCTTCATGAACCACCTCTAGGCAATTCTTAGAATATAAATCCAGCAGGAAGTATGGTAAATTTGGTGGCTGTCCTCTTAGACCAGCCTTGTTTTGTATTCAAAATGGAAGATGACTTTTCTGTTTCAAGTGATGAAGCACCATCGGTTCCGTGATTGGCTTAAAGACACTTAGGGAAAGTCACGTGTAAAAGCGTCATAGGCGCCTCAGCCATATGAAGAGCAAATGAAACTCTTGTTTTTGAAAACAGTTGTACCAAGGTTAACAGTTTTAATTCATGATAAGATGTGAAGGTCGCACCAAAAGGTCCAAGTATGTAAACAATGTGAAGCTGAAGATTAAAAATCAGCAACACATTTCATGCTATTCCGTTATTGTTTATCACGTAGTGACATCTTATGAAACAGAATTGACTTTAGCATTCAAAGTGAATAAAAGACTAAGAGGAAATCCAATGAGTAATTTAAAAGTGTGATTCAACAAACTTATATTCACCTTAAACCATTTAATACTGACTCATCGTTCCACTTGTCCTTACAGCTAAGGAAACCATTAGATAGGCTAGCAGAGCGTTTCCCCAAGAGATGGAAACTCCCGAAATACTGTAGTGCTGGCCACAAGATGGGGAGAATGAGGGGGTCGGGTCCCCTCAAAATTTGAGAAATCAAACTTATGCCTCCTCAAAATAATTATATTTTCTGATTTTTTCCCCATGTTTCATTATTTGGAAGTTTTGATTTCCAAGCAAGTCAATTTGAATCTGATCTGGGATAACACCTGGATTAACAGCTAATGCAAACAATGCCAAAGAAACAAAGAATCCAGATGGGAAATTAAAGGAACATTGTCTCAAACATGAAAGGAATACATGATTGGTCGGCTAAAGGCATTTTTGGTTTTATCAAAGAGTCTTTAGGCGAATTCAATATATCGCCAGATGGTCTTTTGCCTCAATCAGTCGATCGGGCAGTGTGATATGAAAATTACTCCACTTCTTGCTTTCTGTAACAGCCTGAAAAACATTAACAATCCTGTGAACAATAAACAACAAATTGGAACAGTGTGTTACATTCTAATTAACTTGCCTTTTGTATATAAGCATTGATTACAGATTTTATTCAGTTGTCATAACCACGGAAATAGACGACTACTTTCTCGAGGCCACCCTCATCACAATCTTTTGGTTTAATTAATATTTTGAAAATGACAATTACAAATTTAAGGGGCTTGGAAAAGCGCGGCAATTGGGTAAAGGGCGTGGCACCCAAAAATTTTCGCGTGTGGTGCTTGGGGCCCTCTGACGAATCTTTCACCAGCTCCTGGCTTGCTATAACGTGTAATTTCCGCTGTTCAAATTATAGTTTAAGTTTTCAATTTAATTGTTTGGCTTAAATATGTCCTTTATTTGTACCTGTAAAAGAGAAATAATTAAGTGTTCTCTTTCCAAATGAATACTCGTGTTTCAACAAGCTCAAGTTTCGAATGTGGTCAATTAGTATTATGTTGCTTTTGATGAAAAATCAGTATTTTGTCACAGTGTTCGTCATTTTGAAAGGTTATCTTCCTAGCCTTATTTGTAGATAGCTCAATCATGACGACGTGGAAGATATTGGTGAGATATTTTAATTCAATTGTTCAACTATATTTTCAGTGTTGACTATTTGAAAGAGAAATCACGCTATCCGCAACTGGATAGCGCATTAAGAAAGTAAACGAATTTCCCATGGATTATCATGACAATGGGTAAAAGAAAAAAATATATTCTTTCAAAGAGCACGAATCTTTTAAACATTGGTTACGTTTTCAAACATAATAGCGGCTTCTTTCATTTAAACAAATATCATGTCTATGGGCCATATCATCTCTTAAGTTCTTTCATCGACAACCCATATTCAATAGTCCACCATACAATGCAAGGGGAGCTTGCATGCTTCTGCTTATAATCTGTGTCGATGGAGGTTGGGTACATACACGCACTACATCTAACTTATTTAAAACTAGACAAATAACAACTTGGGTAATCTCGTATGACAATTTTATTTGTGGTAACATGCGCGCAGTATGGTGTGCTTTCGTGAAATATGTGTATCGATGTTACATAATATTAACTTATCACGATGTTTGTTCGTCAAATGCAATTCTCCATACCATAAAGCGACAGCACAAAATGTTTAAGTACATTGGTTTGGAATATTCGAAATATACAGTAGAGCCAGTCTATAGCGGACGCCTGCGATTCCTGTAAATAGTGTCCTCTATTACCAGGTGTCCGTGATATGGAGGTTTTAGATGTTTCGCGAAGAAAAGGGGGAAAAAGATACGCTAATGCATAAAGAAACCTCACTGATGGGTTATACCTTATACTGTGATGCTTGTGTGGTACATTAATTGAAAGAAAGCATTCAAGAAAATAACCGAGAACATAGATGCTAAAATAGCAAAGTTTATATTTTATATATTCTATATATCGGATTATATCTTCAGAGGCCATCGGGCTTGGGGACTTAAGTACCAGTAAAATACGAGTGTCCGGTATACACAGGTTAATTTTAAGGCAATTGTTTATGCGGTTCCGAAGAAAATGTCTCCACTATAGTAAGTGTCCGCTATAAAACTGTCCGAAATATAGCAGTATTTCTATGAGAGTTTGAGCATGATTCGACCCATAGCAAATGTGTCCGCTATTACCAGGTGTCCGCTATATAGCATGTCCACTATAGACAAGTTCGACGGTAATATCCATATAAAAAGAAGTCAATATCGCAGACTATATGGATTATGTGTTTAGTTCCTACCATAGCACCTGTTTTCATCGACTTAAAATTTTAGTCTTCAGAGTCCACAAAATAGAGACAATAGATAATAACAAACGTAATGATTAATGGACAGAAAATCACTATTAATACAGACAGAAGGACTGACCATGGTAAAGGAAAACATGGACAAAAATGAAATACATAAGTAATATATGAACTTAACCGAAAGAAAAAAAAAGCTTGGTTAAAAGTGTTTATGTAACTTAAAGTCTGACTCACGTTCATAACGGTAAAGGGTTTCCAAAGTGCAGATAATTCGTTTCACGGTACTTAATAGTAAGTCTATCTTGGCAGTTTTAGGATACACGATTTGATTAACAAGGAGTGTCTTGGAACCCCCTCAAGTATATTATTTTTTTGCTCGGTAGATAACAAAAAGATCTGGCTCCTGTTATGTAAAAGCTTCTGCAAATCATGTCTGAGTGTTAATAATCGTTGCAACATTGTCATATTAGCCAGATGACAACTGAAAGTCTTGCTTTTCGTTTTTTAAATTTTTTAAATCGTAAAGGTGCAAATAGATTACCTGTCACTACCAAAGTGCTGCAAATTATCCTAAGTATACCAAAGTATGGCTGTAGATGATAACCTGATATTGCGGAACAATAACTGTAGCAAGTGAGCACCTTAGCATCAAACCAGGGGCTTCTGATTGGAACCGTTGGGAGGTAACACCTTTGAAGTAAGGAGACCCTGGTCCAAAATTTAGGTGATCGGTGTTCTAATAATTTTCGTTGAGAGATCTACCAGTACTGTAATAGCTTCCTGTAAAAAGTCTCGAGTTTCCTTACCGTCATTTGGTCACTTGAATGAAGCAATATGATCATATCGAGTTGACAAAATCAGGTTGTATCGTTTTAGAGTATGTCTTTGATGGTGACTGCCCCTCCATTGAAGCCTGAAAAGCTGTTGTAAAGAACAGTATTTACGTTCACACTCCAATTAAGAAGAATCCTATATTCGGAGACTTTGGCACGCATCTTTACAACTTAGACTCAAGAATTTTAGTTGTATAACCGGCAAGGATGGTGTTCGGAGGGTTGACATCGAAGCTATTAGAACCTGCTGCTCAGATTGTCCTCGAGTAGACCGTAAACTTTATGCATTTCAAGCTCTCCTTGCTTAGATATTACAAGCGCGGCAAAGACGTATTGTGATTCATCTAAGGTTCACCTCACGTCTACATTTATTTCTAATGTATTCATTTCTCTTTTCTTATTGTTATTGGCTATCTCTACTGATTACATGATTTACTGAACAATTCACAATTCACAATTCACATTGCCTTGGGGCTAGTGTATAACAAATGAAATGATGAATCCGCGAGCTTTTGGCCTACAAATTCTTAGTTGGACAGAGTGATAGCTAGAATGTACATACGTTATTTATTAAAAATGAGAGCTGGGGCCGAGCAAGCACAGAAACAACCAATCAGAATGGATTCCAAGGACAATTCCGGAGATAAGAATAGAAATAGCAAGGAGAACAAACAGAAATGATAAAACATTAAGGTAAGACAAAATTTATGGACGGATCAATTTCTTCTTCAAAAGAGTGGTAATATTAAAACTTTAAATTTGTATTAATTTACTACTTATGCTTCTTCCCTCAGTTAGATATTATGTGTTTCTTTTCCTTACTCACAACATTTGTATCCTAAAATCCGCCGTGCACATTGAACTAACGATAGGCTACTTCTAGTTTTATCGTTCATTAATGTCTTCATTAAACATTTTTTAAGCAAATGTTGATAATAAAATATTCTCTGTATCGGGGTCGACAATAGAACTTAATTACGCATTATAATTGGCTAATGTTTTCAGCTTCTAAACGACTGACCTCGTGACTTTTAAAGTCGATATGGACTTCGTAGGCTCGACTGTGCAAAAATTTTCAATGCAGCTAAAATCTCTGATTATGCATATTGCAAAGATTCACTGGTTTCAAAACTGCAAAGTGTAAATGCATTAAAGAAACAGAAAGATACTATGCCTTGACAACAGGACGGTATCTAAAGATTTCTAATGGTAAAATGTCAAAACTAATGTCAAAGTGATTAAATTATATGAAACTTTTCTTCTGACACTAATCACATAGGTTCGTCAGAAAGGTTTAACAGATAACAATCTTGACTTTGTAGTGAATAGGTAGGATAAAGATGGAACAGTAGGAGAGAAAACAAATCAAAGCTTGGGCAAGGGAAAACAGAGAGTAATAAAGAACAAAACATAGGAGAAGAAAAGGCTAACTGAATTTATGAATTGGCTAAGGATTAGGACAGTATCTATTTGATTAAGTTGACCACCTGGTGCTTATGGTTAGATCAGGAATAATCAATTAACAGAATACAAATGGGAAAATTGTATAGGATTCCAGATAAAGGATAGTGAATAACTTTTAAACTGAAAGAAAATAATTAAGACTTAAATGTTTCTAAACAAATACAGTAATCTTTAGTCAACAGTTATGACAGTAGCCCTTTGAAATTATTGAAGGCACTCAATAATCCACTAAACAAGCAGGTAGAATAGCAACGTCACACTTCTAAAATAGCACAGGGTGTACTGAAAGGCTGCAATGTCTCTCGCTTCTGTTACTTCAAAAACAGTGCTAAAGCTGCCCCACTGGGTGCATGGAAAGACGGGGACATACAAGTAAAACCACTTTGAAATAGTTAAGTAAATAGACATTTTCTAGTGAGCTCTATGGATCAATGAGTTGGCTGTTGAAAAACTGGGAGTGGAAGGTTATGAAAGTTACGAGTATTATCGAAGGACGATGACAATACACTGGACGAAGAGGAAAACAAATATACAGTTTCCAAAATGGGAGAATGTCAGGGCTAGTGTTAGTAAATCACAAAAAACCCAGAGTCTCTTGAATATAGTGCAATAGATCGAAGAACAGACGAAATAGTTCAACAAATTGTTGGTACTTGATGTTCAAAATCTGCTAAAAAGGTATTTCTATTTATGTTAAATGTTTTAATTTAATATTTTTCAAGCGTTACATGGAAATCCACTGACTGTGCCTGAGTGTAACTTGACGTGTAACTTTTTGGTTTACTGGACGCTTATTCCCCTTGTCTCATAGCAACTAGGGTTGCTCATATTACGGCAGATTATTCTCCCACAATACAGCGTTTTGAATATCGCTTACCGCACCTTACAGGTCTAATTACTGTTGATGATACAAAACATGATAATGAATGATATGCGCAAAACATCTTGTTGTTTCTGGGTGTTGATTTGGAAGTTGGAGGCGTGTTTGTTAACCGTAGTTGTCTTTGTTTCAAAGGTTCTCTGTTATCATTCTCTTAATATCCTTTTATTATAAATGGTCGATTTTCGTTTATTTCTTGCCATGACGGGTTTTATCACTGAATTCCTTTACATTTCAAACTGGAGCTACCCTCAGGGGGTACATATAGCATACAATGCTTATCATTTTTTCACATATGCTTTGCTCGTGTATTCAAATCGACTGACGTCACAGCAATGCATGGGGCTTAAAATTTTCCTCGTTTGGTCTCACCGCAGGAACAATAATACAAGTAAACACTATCATAAGCTTAGCAGAGAGCAAAATGCTAAAGCAACGATGAAAAACAGCTACTTTTTTCAAGGATTGTTTAGGGATGTAAACAAGTGTCATTTAGCATGAAAGATTTGGTCTTGTAACAAACAGCTGGGTGACATCTCCCTTTTCTTCATGTGGATTTTAACCAGACCGCATGATCGCTTAAAGTGGGAATTAATGTAGCATGAACTACATTGGCTGGCAGCAAGATAGCACTGACTTTACACTATTATATCCATCGGATGGGGCTCAAGTATGATTGAAGATCTGTTTCTTCAGAGGATTCTGCTGAAACAAATTCAAAATGAAAAGCAAAGTTCATGCGAGTGAAAGCTGTGTATATTTTCATCCTAAATTTAATTGCAAAAAATGGTCAGAAACAACAATTATGGGACATGTTACGGTTCAAAAGTGAGACCCTTAAGTATTTAATGCCTACCGCTGTCAAGAAACTCATCTCTTCTGTGTTCTGAAAATCGGGAAAAAGTGGCTGATGACCTAAAATTTGCTTATTTCGACTCCTGCTAATACTTGCATTTCTTCTGTTGCATACATTTTTCCTTCCATGGTTCTTACACAAGCACAATTGCATCCTAAAATCTTAAATTCAGTTTGTATGCTTTTTTAAGCTTGGTTTCTATTTTCCGTTTCACTCTTCAGCTAGTCTTGTCTTTACTAATCTAATTTATTATATTTATTTTATATATTATATTTATCATACGTATATTATATTTATTATATATATGATACTTAATATATATATCGCCTTGAAAATTTGCGACATTGCGCTAAATTTAGCGCAAT
>JANTCA010031991.1:6944-21271 GCA_024741275.1 Chironex yamaguchii | reverse complement strand
TGAGCTATTCTGCTCAAAACTAATCGCTTCGTCAAGGGCTCGGTCTTCATTGCTTTGACTTTGAACGAAATTTCATCGGTTACTTGATTCCACACTGTTCCCAGAATCTTTTCGTCCTGCTTGTTGACATCTTTTGATGCTGGTGGCATGGCTTTTAATTCTTGTATTATGTCTTGAGAGAAGTTAAAGATCTTTTTGAAGCTATTTGTGATCATATTTCACAATTATAAAGCGATTTTTCAGACAATATTTTGAATGACCTCCATTTGAATATTGAAAGTCTAGACGTGTTCATAACAGCATGTGTTTAGATCACCCTTGTAATATTCTTCAGTAAGTGAATACCCTGATAAAATTTGCACATTAGGGCACTACATATAAGATAACTTCTTGAGTAGATGTTGCCATTGGTCATTTCTCCAGATTAAATGAAAGAGGGCTTGGAACCCCACCCTTTGTCTTTGAACAATCCGTATACGTACATCCAGATGATAATAGATTATTAATATCTGTAGAGGTAATTTTAATTATCTTAAATGTCATTAGACATTTGTGATCTTGGATATAATCTTATGTCCCTGGTTAAAAATTTGTTCACAACTGCCTTTTAAATTGTAGAACATGCCTTTTAAACTATGAATCAGAGAATAAAATAGATTACTGTGTTGAGGGAGGGAAAACTAATCTTGGAAAGAAGAACTTTTTGTTTTTCAATGCAGGTGGATTTTAGATTTTTTTACATTGTGACTTTATCTGTAACAAAAAAATACAACTTTGAAAAACTCTCAAGAAAGGCATAGTTAAGGGAGACAGCAAGAGTTACTAGACAATAGGCAGTTTGGCTTGGGAGGACAAGAATAGAATGGCCGCAGTCAACCAGCAACTGAACTTAATGGTGTACCATGATTGACCACATCTGTATGAAAATGCTGTCTGTCCATTAGAAACATAAAACATCTCATTTTAGGGAGTCTGAAGTTTATTTATGTTTGCTTTAACCATTTTTAACTTTGTCCTTGTTTTGGGACAGAGGTGTCAAATTAATCGGCACTGTTTGGTTGATGGATTTGTAAGCCATTTTAGGACTTATGTATTTTGGAGCCATTGGAGGTGAACTGTCATGTCTGTTTTGTAACAATCCTAGCAGGCTGACTTTTTTATGTTGTGACCTTCTAAAGTCTCCGACAACAAGGAAACCCTACACAGGACAATATATAAAGTGGTGTTAAGCATGAATTTTATATATACTTTTGATTATCCTTGAGGCTTTGTTACAAGTGTCAGAGATATTCTGATAGACATAGGTCATCAAAAACTGGTCGGTTTTAAATATTTTTATTAAACTTCACTTAGTAGCCCTGAAACTGACAGTAAACACTGGTGGTATTCACTGGATTTGATAAATCAATAAATTATTCATATATAATTTCAGAAATAAATTTTAACAGAAGACAGAGGTACTTCTCTGTATATACAATTGCTATTGGAAGGATGTGATACTGAAATATTGCAGAAGGGAGGCATTTCTGGAATATCGAAAAGGTATACTCTCTGTCACCACTGGGTTCCTGTCTATGATATTGGATTTATGCATGTGAAACAATCCAATCGAGAAAATGTAAGTGGGTATTTGCCCTACGGCTGAGTCCAGGTATTAATGCCATAAGCTTATTTGTTTGCCATGAAAATGTCAGTGCCTTCTGTTTTCTTGTAGTAATAACAACATTACAGTCATATGGGTGGTTTCTTCTTTTTGGCACTATTGCACTTTATTACTTGTGGCAAAAGATACAACCCCATTTAAACAAGTGGAAAGAACACAAGGAATATATTAAGATGGAGAAGGCAGGTTAGTCGATTTTTTTTAGATTTCAATCCACACACTATGTACAAAGCTGACTTCCATTTTAACATAGTGGGTAGTTCAGTACTATACTGTGGAAGTACCCATTTTTGGGTTTTCTACCTCTTTTATTATTTTTGCTTCACTATGCATTTGAAAACAGTGCTAAGGAAAGTTCAGTGTTTTATGTCACAGCTAATTGTATTTTGAACAACATACATACGTACTTTCTTAGCCCTAATGGGACTCTAGAGTACTGATTAACATGCAAGTCAGTTTGACAAACAAAAACTTTTTCTTACTGCATTGCCACACAAATGACTCTGACGAATCTCCTTTTTTTGCTTGTTGCACTATCAGATTTTCCAACAATGTCTTATTATGGTTACCTCTTCTCATGTATTTGTCATTGATGAACATGAGCCTTTTTGTCAAGGTGTCAGTAGATGCTCCTGCAACATGTGCAGCCTATTTTCTTTTCTGGTTTCTTTTATACTTTATCATTGAAACTGATTTTGTTATGTTCAATGTCTTTTCATTAGTGTATTTCCAAGCCCAGTTTATTCTTTCCATATCATTCTCACTTTTTGCTAAATCGATGTCCTTTTTTGTTGACACTCTTGCCATTCCACCATGAACCATACAAACAAGGCACCATGAAATTATCCTTGCAATGTGGTGTTTATGGGTTTTGATGGGTTTTTTTATTAAGAATATTTGAAGAATAACCTAGTTAATAGTTTTCACTTAAATTTTTATATTTATAAAGCTATTCAAAATTTCTTTCAATTGTTTTGTGAAAAGGATCACAAAATCACTTTATTTTACGCTGTAAGAATTATGTGTAGCCCACACCTTTTTTCAAATTTTGTCTTGCAAAATTGGGGGTGTGGCCTATGTGGCGAGTGCATTATTGCTCAAGGTAACATTTACCAATAAGCCCTATCATGTTTATTCATGTGTTGACACCACAAGAGAAGGTAGGGCTACAGTGCTCATTGTGATAAAAAGTTCATCAAACTGTGAAACTTAAAACATGGTCTGCTTCTGTGGTTGATAAAAGACATACAGGCAATAAAACAAACGGCAGATTGGCAGATCTGTTCACACATGTGAGCAGGCACAAGATGCTAAATACAAAGTTTCTGATTGTGGGTAGCATTAGCTACTTTACAGAAAACTGAAATGTTAAAATGCTTTCGATGTCATATAGTAGCATCAAAGGAATTTCCCTCCTGAGGAGCTATTCTATTTATCAAAGTTAGACTTGGTGTTCAAAGCTGAAAAAACAATATGCCTGCACTTACATCTCATGGTCTGTCACAAATGCTATGCAGCACTGTTTTCATGGAAGTCAAGTCGTCAAAAATTTCCATGACAACACACCAAAGGGCCATAATTGCAAAATATACACAATGTTCACTATAATTTTATTGTAAACTCTACATTTAAAGTAAATGAAAAAAGTGATTAAGAGCAGGTTTTAAGCAAACCTCTTTGAAACATTTTCCAGTAGCTTTTTTTTTAATAAAGAGTTCCCATCCAAAACTGACTTCATGAAGTTTTAAGATGCAAAGGCAGAATGAGGGGCAATTTATACACTGGCTTTTTACCATATTAGGTTTAAGAAATTGTCCATGGATTGAAGTATCACATTTGTAATTTTGCATCTAACATCTGGTGAACTGTTATGTCTATTGGAAAACTGAACGAGTGGATTTGAATTTGGAATGCCAAATCTTACTATAGTCTAGTTTGTAGTTTTAATTGCCCCTACAACATGATTGACTTTAGTTTCAAGGAATGCAAACAAAATGTGGAATAAGTTGTTCTTGTTATACTGTCTGTGTGTAAGTGTCAATGTGGATTTGGCTTGGTATTTGAGAAGTAACTTTTTGATGATTTATGGTACCTTTTTAATGACTTTGCAAACTTGATAGTCTTTGATAGACCGTTGAAATGTGTTCCCTAAACCATTGTGTATTTGAATTACCAAATATTTGAAAAGCAAAAATAGGTAGGTCTTTACACTGGACGATGAACATCTCTAGCATTCCTTTATGGACATCAAGAACTAGGGCTCATTTTTCTTTAATATGGTAGATTTTTACTACATCTTCTTTATCTATTACAATTGTAGGATTTCTCTTTTAATGTACAAGGATCCAATGGAAGTTGAGGGATAGTTGTTTGAGAGTCTAGATGTTTTTTCAATATGTTGTGAAGGAGGCTAGGATTTATTTATGTTTAATGTTGGCTTGGATATGTAACTTTTTATAGTTGCAAGGACATGCAAAATGTGTTCTTATAGCATTTCTCTTATGAATTTCAATTATCAATACATCTTAAGCAATAAAACATTCACACCTGATTGCAGTGCTATTGCAGTTTATCAGAATGTCTGTAGAAAGCCAGACTAACGGTATAGTACTAAGCTATTATTGCAGGTGTGGAATTCAGTTTCCAGTTAGAGAAAGTAGAGTTCAGAGTAGGACTATGAATGGGATTGGAGTTATATTGTAGAAAGTACCACTTTATACACATTTCGTTTTCGAATTATGTTCTGTAAAGATCCTGACCGACTGTACAGGCAGCAAGAAGCAATGGAAGCAGCCCGTAGAAAACAACAAGAAATCCAGGATGCTCATGCTGAACGATTCAAAGAACGCCAACAACAGGTATATAGGATTCATGACTACAAGGCACAAGGTGTTATATTTGATGTATTGAAAAGTGGATGGTTGTTTTACTTTTTTATGCCTTTCAAACCTTGGCCAGTGTTTATATTTTTGTATCATGTAAATTTTTTACTTCCAGTACCCATAGTGGTTAACAATGATTACATAAAGTACATGCAAATCTTAATCTATGTAATTTTTCTTGCAGTAAAATTCCATATATTCAATCAAATTGCTGTGTTTTTGGATGCATGTATGACCTTGCCAAACCAACAGTAAATCATAGATGTAGTTTTGTTATGAAATTTATCAGTTTGAATCTTAGAAATAATGTTGATATCACAGTTACTGTAGAAATGTAACATACAGTAGTAAGGAAGTAAGAATGCCTTTAAGACATTCCTATAACAGTCTCTTGTGCAACAGCTGATTATGTAAAATTGTTTGACAGATCAACACCTTTATTGTTTCAAATATTTTTGTAGTTACTTGAGCAGAAAAGGCATGAAAAAATTAAAGACTGGGATAGACATCAAGAAGGAAAGGGCTATAGGTCAAAGCATAAACCACAGGTGATAATTTCATGTGTTTGGTTACATGGTTTGAATTCTGCATTTAAATTGCTCTGTTAAAAATATCCTATGAAGGACTGATCCTCTTGACTCACATCCTCAAAATTGGGTAAAGAAATATAGAAGTATAGGAATCATTAATGTCAACTAGGAAAATCTGTTAGCATGAATCAGTTATCGTTCTGCGCAAGACTTTCTAAATGCAAGGATTCTGAGCCCAATGATAATTATGGGTTTTGTTGCCTTCATAAACAGCTAGAATTACTTATCTTTAGAACCCTTTAATAATATTGTCTAAACTAAGTTTTGCCACAGTCAACGTTGGAAAGTCTGACTGCCCTTTTAACACCTTCTTTATGGGGTTTTAAAGACAATATTCCATACATTGTGTCAACACGTTTTTGTTCCACAAATGCAACCCCATTAATGCAACCACATTTGGGCCGTAATAGCAAGTGGTTGTATTAACTAGGTAGGGTCAAATTATAAAGCGGAGCAGAATGTTTTTAAATTGCATTCTACTGGAGTACATTTATACTGTACCTTGAATCTTGTAGTGACTTGTACCCGAAACATGCTTTTACTGCGCCAGTCTTTCCAAATATATTTGTACTTTGCAATATCTTTTCCCCTTTTTTCGTCAGACACTCTTTCTATCTTTTCCATTGGAATCTCGTTAATTTTGTGTAAATAACTAATTTCTTGGGAGCAACTCGTAACATGCCGGTTGTTTTCCCTTCAGAGTTCCTTTGTGTTTATTTACTTCGAATTAAGGATAATCTTAATAACTATACCTTCAATCTGCTATAGAACAATTTTTTGCAGTTACTTCACCACCCCACAATATAAATTCAACTCAATTTATTTAGCCTTACCAATCATTGTAACTGATCATATGAATAATTATAAGGAAAATACCGACTGGGAACTCCAAAAGGTAGTCGTTAGTCAAAATAAGAAATTGAGTGGGCTTTATTAGGACCACAGAAAGTGGTTGTAATAACGGGGCGGTCGTCTGGTGGGGGTTCCACCAATTGCCGAAGAAAGGAGACTTGCAACTAAGCCGCATAAGGAAAACTCTACATACTAGAATCGTGCCTATTAATCTGCAAGAATTTCTGTACCTTTCTCGGTAAATCGGGTGCAATTCGAATCTAAACCCATGCATTCTGTATCTTAAAAATGTTCTGTCGCTTATGGTCATGTATATGTTTTTATTTAGTCATCAGATGATATGGGAGGCAATGATAAAAAGAACAAACCAAAGGCGAATCAGACTTCAAAAATAAATGGTAAGCAAAGATCAGAACGCTAACTAACAATTTTATTTCATTTTTTTAAACTCAACATTGTTTTCATCTACACAGTGGTGATGCTATTGTCATGATTCAAAGCTCTTTCGTACTCATTAATGATTCATATGACCTCTTTTACTTTGAAAGACGATCGCTGATACTATTCAGAGGGAACGTTAAAACGGTATTACTTCCTAGTAGGTAACAATAAATACCTCACATCATTGCATTGAAACTAGGTTCATGCGTGTGATGATTTACCAGTTCTGTCATTACTGCCCGGAATGGATGGTTTTCTTGTGTTGATTTGGCAAATAAATCATGGTCGTTCAACTAATTAGCATCTTGGACACTCTATCGTCATTTTTGTATCCGTGTTTATTGATTAATGACACTGTACAGTAATCTCTTCATACTACCCTGTTCGTATTATCCTACTTTTGTGCAAAAATTGCACTAAACAGCATAGTTTTGGTGCCTTTACACAACACAGCTTTTGCATAGCTCTATAGCTGTTTTGGCATATTTCGAAAACTCCGTGGAAGTAATGCGAACAGCCCCATCAGAACACATCTTTGTAGCGAATATTTGTAACATATTTGGTGAAGGAGGGCCACAAATCCAGAGTGCGGGTGGTAGAGGGAGCCTTATGTTTCTTTTTACTTTTGCCTTACTGATATTACCGTTTTATCAGCCTTCTGTAAGGCTCAGAACGTCGACCGCTATAGCACAGTGGTTTGGTGTACGTGAGGTGGAGAACTGTTAAGTTTAATGTTTAAATTGCGCTTTTGTTTATTCTTGTGTAAGAAGTAAAAAGTGCCTCAAGAGGTTGCAAGGTATAAGATTAATTTTCCAATGTGTAGTCCGATTATATTTTTGTATTTTTGAACTGCTGGGGTGCTTTTGTGTCTGTGGTGACAAGAATTTAGATGATTTATGAGCACAACACCGTGGATGAAGTACAGGATACTTAGCTCTGGAACAAATAGAACGTTAAATGCAGGTGCAGATCCGGAATATAACACCACGACAATACCAATTGGGAGAGAAAATATCAGTGACTGATAATTTGATGTTGATATAGGCGTATTATCCGGTATGATGCCTGTTTCTGGACGATATTGGTTGTCATTTTTGCGTTGGTTCACTTTTAGGAGGGTACAACCCGCTAATGGGATCAAGCAGTGGACCGTCGTATCGACCTAACAGGAGAGGTAGGCAAACATTTTTGTTCATAATGTTGCTTATGTATTTATGTAACTTGTTGTAGGCATTCTTTGCTCTTAGGATCATCAACTTGAGCAGTATTAGTGTCGTGGTCAGTATCTTTCTTGTTCGTCATCATCAGCAGCAGCATTATCATTATCATAATCTTTATCGGTTTCTTCTCTATTATTTTGACCTTAACGATTGTTGTCAGTATTGCAGTGATTTTTCTACGGTTTTTATTAATTTTGATAGAGCTCACTTGGGTGTCTTCGGGTGTCATTTATGATTGTATGATTTTTCCTCATTTTTCTCGAAGATTTCAGAGTTCAACATCCTGCTGCCTAAGCCCAGGTTTCACAGGTGTTTCCCAAAGCAGGGCGAACATCTGCTACACATTCTGTGGCTTTAGTTTGATTGAGAGGTTATTTCAGGACCAAGAACAGTTTACTAAACATACTGCCTATTATATGATGCTGCTTTTTTAATGTTTTCAAGCTTTTAGTTTGCTGTCTGATAATTCTTGTCGCCCATTTGTTTATGAATTTCTTTAGATTTTTCGGGAGGAGGAGGATGAGGTTAAAGCAAGCAACTGCCCAGTGTAAAGCAAACTGTGACGGTAGCACCATGGATTCTCCCGGAAAATGTGTGGTAAATAATGAGCATTTTAGGCACAAGGGAAGACAGTTCGCAATGACAGGACAATTTATTATCCAGAATATTTGAATGTGGTCTTGAAAATGTAGTTTGTAAACTAAATTTCATTGCCACTTTAAAATGCGTCCTCTACTTAACAGCACGTGTACCCTTATTCTGTTATAGAATCCATTCATATATTCGACCGTCCACCGGTTTCGATAATGAAACGTGAGGTACGGAGAAGTTGTCCGGTAGATTTGTTCATGCATACTCGTAGGTGAGCTTCCATGGCGGCTCTTGATCTGCACAGCGGCTTGCACTCGCTACAAGTATGATTACAAGCACTGGCAATAGTGTAGCGATGATCGTGAGCTGCTACGCAATCCGCCATCCGTTTCTCCTTCACCCTTACGGCTTCTTGGTGCGTTACGCCACGCCATCCTGGTCTAGACAAGGCTTGCTCTTCCCAGATGTCGATGTAGATCTCTGCGCACTTCATATGGCGTGTATAGAATCCAGTAATATAGCTAAACCTCACTGCCACGTATGAATGCGTTTTCCGCTTTGGGGCGGTGTCGTCTTTGATTGTCAAGTTGACTGTCAAGTTAAACACAATAGACTGGTGAAAATAACGTAATCCATAGCATTGGGAAGTAAGAAAACTGTGTCGAGACTAACAATTCTTTAACGGACAGCGATCTTCTAAGCTTCCATTAAAATATGAGCTACAATTGCTGTTGAGGTTTGATTTTTATTGGTTTGAAAACGAGGTTTTTAATAAGGGTATGTGCGCGTACTTTATTACAGTGTTTCAACTTTCCATATTACTCAAATGTTAAAACTGAGAATGAAATACGGGACAATTGTGTAATAGTTATGAATATATCAGAGACGTCCTTTGGTAAACCAGCTTTGCCTTTTGCTTTTAATCTGGTCGACAGTTGCTTATCGAGATTGAAACAGAACAGTTCATGGCGATGCCCCTAAATCCTCCATACTTATTCTCTGAAAAGAAAGTAATTGCATTTCCCTCACTCATTCAGCCAACTTGGACGTGACCACAAGAAGGTATAAATAAATCCACAATTAAGTAAACATCTTGAGTTGCAATCCTGCCATACTCCTTGCTATTGTTTAGTGTGGTCAGTTACCGTTTAACTAAGCATTTGCAGCATAAGATCTCTTAACGTGGTAGGACACTGACGTGATTCGATGATTCTTCTCATCATAATGAAAATTATGTGTTCGCTTATGTATAGGTGAATTCTTTTTGGTGAATAGCTGGAACGTAGGTACAAATAACGTATTTCTGAACTGGTTTAAAACCTGTGCTCGCCATAACCTCATGGTTTTGAGCGGGCGTCGGGGAAAGGCCTGTCGTTTATTATTTACGAAATGTTATGTGCCACCGTCTCACTGTCAGTGTCTCATTAATACTTTTTTAAAAAAATGAAATTGAGCTTTTTAGTTGTCTTGATTTCACTCTTAGTAAGGAGGGTTGGAGTGAATAGGGCATCGTCTTGTTATGACGTGGAGCTTATAAACACATTGTGTAGAGCTTAACTGATTGTGAAAAGTTTGTTTCATCAATTCATAACAATATTTGACTTTGTTTTGTTTTTGTTCTCTTTGTCTTCTGTTTATTCCTCGTGCAGATGAAATATTCGAGATGCATCATTTAATCTCTTTTTGGTAAGAGCGCGAGTATGCCAGGAGCGACACAAGGCAAACACTATCTGATACTTAGTAGACATTAGTCCTCAAGGGAGAGGACACGTATCGTCACACTTGAGTATTTTAGTGGTTACTGTGCCAAAGAAATGAGTTGTCCAAAAGAGAGGTACTTACGCTGTCGACCCGACTAAAACGCCCTTCTAATAAGATGCGTTTTCAAAGAAAATATCCAGGGTGGGATTTTACGAAAACGCGAAGAAAATCTGCTATTGAGTGATTTGGTTTGTTAAAGTATTTCGTAAGGCACAAAACTTAAAAATACGTCATGCGATTGTCGACGGAAGTCCACAGTAACGCCAATAATCTGGTTTCATTAGCTGCTACTCCTATTTCTTAGCAGCGTTGGGTGGCACTCCCATCCTTTGGTCAACTTTCTGACCCATTCTCCCAACAGCGCTGTTACTCATTTTAGCGAAGAATGGAGGGCTGAACGAACCAGCGCACCTGCGAATGGTATCAAAACCTCATCTTTTGTTTTTGTGCGCATTTCCAGTATCAGTGGATCATAGCATTGTTAGATCGTCAAACGGCGGTCGGGGAAAACCCCTCGATGTACACGTACTGCTTTAAAGGTAACAAAACCTTTAAGGCCTTATGTTGAGCAAGTAATAAAGGATTATTGCCAAGACCTTTTTTCCACTGTTCCACTCCAGTATCCTTGGTGGACAGACCTAAGTAAAAATGAAGGATGTATAGGTAACCGCAAAATCTGTTAGCGTCCGCTTACTGTCCCGTTGCAAGGTTACTTTTGAAGCCAATTTCCTATTGTGATGACAATTGGTTCGTTGGGACTTGATGAGCAGGACCACCATGATCAAGATAACACGATAACGGAATCACAAATGAGATGCCGCGGGATCGTCACTAGGCCACCGTCTAAAACTTCAAAACGGAGGCAAGAACACTGATGGTTATCAGGACTGTCAAACGGAACGGAGATGGCCCAGGGTGAATTTTGTTGTGCAACTATGCAATCGCTCTCCCTAGACCATCTTCTGCACTGTCGCGAATGACAAGAGGTGATTGAACAATCTTTGTGGCACGAGACTTGTATGAGTCGACAAAAAATTTTTTCGACAGAAATGTAAGTATAGATATATGGCAACGTTTTTGTAAGAAATGTGTATCGAAACTAGCCAATCATAACAAGAAGGAAGACAAATAGAAATGACAAAGCATTGTCAAAGTTTCGATCCATGTTTCCTACAAAAATGCTGCCATATACCTATGCCTCCCTTTCTGACGATTTATAGTGGCAGATGAAAGAAGCTTTTGAGTATGTTTTTAGCAATGTCGCAAATTCTCAAGATGATTGACAAGAAGTAAGCATTCAGTATTGTTGCCGGACAGGTAAGTGTTTTATGTGAGACGATGCAGCATACACTTTAGCCTAACGAAAGTAATCAAAATTTCCAGTAAACGTACTGTTATGGACGTCTAGAACCTTCTAGAAAGTGTTATGAATATCTAAAACCTAGAAACATTCCCTGAGCTGAAGGAACAACACTGATACAATATTTACATGAAACTTCTAGAAAGCTCCATTCGATTCTGTCTTCGTTTTAAAAGCTACAATTTTCTATTGTGTTCTTTAGCGTGCTATACTGTTCTGAAAAGTTTTACTGGCTTCTAATTGGATTTCTCAAGCCTATATAAGCCGTTGCTTTCCAGGAATTTCATTACTTTGGTTTAGGATGAATGTAATTAAGCTTTGAGGGAATATAGGCTCAGAGAAATATCACAAGCTATAAAGAGATTTCTTTTTAGAGGATATACTACTGGGATTTGTATATCACAGCCTATTTGTTGAGGTTCTCCATCTAGCTCAGATATACTCTCAGTTCGCCATTAGTGAACTTTAATAACCCTACCTGCATTTTGTTTTGCATAAGTGATGTTTGTCATTCGCGTTTGCAAGAGTATACTGGTATTTTCAAAAGATTCTCGACATGTAGCTTTGCAGCATGCGCAATCGGAACTATGCAATCTGAAAATCGACTGAAAATCTAACATCTTCCTGCTGAGACAGACAGCTCAATAGGAACAGTCGAAAGATTTACAATTATTTACTCCAGATCGTCAATTCATGTAATTAGGTATCTGTCTTTTGGCGTATAAGCTTACAAACGCCACTTGCTTTATGCGTATATTGCATCCTTTTGTTACCGTTCACTGTAGTTTGATATAGAGGCAGACTTGGTGGCTTTGAGTAAAGAACAGAAGTAAAGATATGATTGTGACCACTATAGATTGGAACCCTGTCTTTACGACTGCCAATTTGACTTCATTTCTATTGGACCAAACAGCTCAAGGACACCGCGAAGGCAAGATTGGCCTCATTTTTAGTTATATAAAGTGACGCCTACAATGGCGAAATTTCCAATTCTGATCTAGCCATTGGCTCTTTGAGCCAATAATAGTATTTTGACGGACCACGTGCCCCAAAACAGTTCTCATTCATACTGGCAATGTCACACAATCGAAGATGTGGTAGATGAAAGAGAGCACGAGAGAACGTCTTTTTTCTTAATAGTAATAAGATTAATACATAATTTATACAGGGTAGTACAATTAGCTACGATACATTAGCTGCTATCAATAGAAGCCCTGTTACCCAAAGAAAAAAGAAACATAAAGTTTAAAGAAATTAAAATTGCTGTGTATATAAACTTCCGTCAAATGGTCACTTATTGTTACTACTTAGTCTAGCAAGTACTTCATAAAAACTCATTTGTCCAGACCGTATTAAGGCAGTCACAAGTTTCCCAGTTAGTTCTGCTAGATTATTTTGCATATGTGTGTCACTGGCTTGAGATTGACTCTGATTCGATGAAGTTAGAAGAAGGTCTTGGGGAGCCTGAGGAAATTCTTCGGTCAAAACATCGTTACACCGAGTTACAAATACATTCTCCCTCGTGATCACTTGTGCTTCTGCATGTCCCCTGAAGTTGATATCCTCGGGCTGATATGTCTCCTTTGGTGTTTGTGGTGAGGTAGCTGCAACATCTGCTAAAGTATGAAGTCCAATATCTGCTTGCGTTTGGGTGTCTGCCATCGATTCAAATGGAGTGCTGGTCGATGCTACTGAAGCTGGGGATGAAATTGAACACTGGGCTTCTATGGGACTCAGTGACATATCCAACATTTGGAGTTTGGGATTGCTATTGTCTGTTTTAGACTCCTTGCGTTTTCTTTTCCGAGTTTTTTCGTCTTTGTTCTTTTTGTTCAGTTCACGAAGATACTTGCAAATCTAATAAAAGAATTATGACACATTAGTGCAATTTGTAAGCAATAATGGTGGCGACAAAAACTAATTTGATAGAACAATACACTGCCAAGAGAATTTGTACTTATTATCTTTTTTATCTTCAAAGCTCTAATGCAGTTTTAACCAATCATGTCTGCTGTCATTCGACTGAAATTTTCACGCAACATTGTTCACAGTATTATAAAGTCGACTTTTTTTACTTTCTAGCAAACTTTACAAAACAAACTTAAGTTGCTTTCATAAATAGCAAGGATGCTATGGCAAATGCATGTTTGTGACCATTTTCTTATTTTTATTATACGGGCATACAATTGCTATCTTCGCAACGTCTATCCCGTATGCAGATAGCTGAATGGCTCAAAGTCAATCTAGGTAAATGCGACCGCGGTTCTTCCTCTCTATATAACCACAAGTCGTGATGTCTTACGCCTGGTATTACTGAAAATTGTTATGCTTTACGTGAAATTTCTTGAGACAAGATTGAACCACGAACTTGAGATTCTTTGAACGGCTTTAAAACCAAAATTTGACACTTCCACACGACCATCTACGTCATTTACCATCCTGAAAATCGTTTTGATTGTCATAATATGTCAATATGAAGATTTATAAAATGATTGTCGTTGCATGCATTATCCTCCGTTTCATTGTCATGATTGGTGCCATTTTTAAATACCAAGTTGAAAATGAAATTGGTGGCTTGATGGAGATGATGGCGATGGCATGCTTAAAATGATAGTAGAGGCTAGATCGAGATGATCGTGGCAACCTGGCGAATATAATAGTAGCAACATGGTGAAAGGCATGGCGGTGGTTCCATGAAAATGATTATTGTAGCCTGATGAAAGTATCCATGGCAAGCAGATAAAAGTGATGTAAAAAATGATGATGGTAGCCTGATAAAAATGATGGCGATGGCATGCTTAAAATGATAGTAGAGGCTATATCGAGATGATCGTTGCAACCTAACGAATATAGTAGTAGTAGCATGGTGAAAGTCATGGCGGTGGTTCCGTGAAAATGATTATTGTAGCCTGATGAAAGTATCCATGGCAAGCAGATAAAAGTGATGTAAAAAATGATGATGGTAGC